>CATIWO010141130.1:0-50742 GCA_949673435.1 Macaranga tanarius | reverse complement strand
TGAAAATACTTCCGATTAACTAAAAATTACAATTAACTTATAAAATATTATTTCCATACTTTTATTATTTAAATCAGTTTAAACATGTTAAATAAATCATAATTTTTAATAAAATCAATAAACAATAAAATATCCATTTTTCCATAAAAATATATTTAAACATAATTTCTTTTAAAAATTCATATCTCAAAATCTATAATTAATTTCACAAAACTTCCTCAATAAAGTTTAATCTACACAATTTGTACTATTTAATAAAAATATAAAATATTTTCGGTTCGGAACAGTAACCCGAAAAATCCAAAAATTCTAGAAAATTATGGAAAAAATATCAGTAGACATATCTCAACTCCCTGATCAAAACCCATAACTACAACAAAGTCTAAATCCTGCTCAATTTAACAAAATCGGCCAAAAACTTAAAAATCTATTTACCTCGAACCGAGGTGGTTTCCAACGTGGATCGGAGCAACGGACAGTAAAATCACCTTGGCCGGAGGACGACGAACGCGTAGGTACCAGCGGAGGCGGCTGGTGACGCCGGCGACCTCTTCTTCTTTTCAGCCAAAAGAAAAGAAAAAGGAAAGAGGGAGGAGGAAGGCTGGCCGGACCGGGGAGGGCTGGAGGTGACCGCTGGAGCTGCTGGCAGTGGCTGGAAGGAGCTGGTTCGGTGGTGGCTGGTGTAGGTGTGGGTGGCAGCGGGAATGGAGAAGAAGAGAAGAAGAAAGAAAGAAGAAAAAAAAAAGAAAGAAAAAGAAAAGAAAAGGAAGAAAAAAATAAAAAAATAAAATAATATATAATAATAATAATAATATAAAAATAGTAAGAGTAAACATTATTTCACCCATTAAATTTTTCTCTAAAAATTATTTTTTTACAAAATAATACTCAACTTTAAATTCCACCAATAATGATATACAAACAAAAAATATATATATATATTAATAAAATGTTATTATTTAATTAAATAAAAATAAAATTATTCATTTGACAATAATTTCATAAAAATAATAATGAACACCCCGAAATTCATATTTTAATTTAATAAGAAAAATACGGGTTATAACATATATAATTTCTAAAAATTATTAAAATATTAGTTAATCATAAATTTGAATTTTATCACGTGTAAATTTAATTTTTAAATTATCTTGTCAACACTTTTTATTTAATTTTGATCAAATAATTTTAAATTTAAATATTTTTTAAAAAATGAAAAATGGAATAAATTTGCCAAAGACATAAACATTTGAATTTTTTTATGCCAATAGATGTTTGTTGATTTTATAATATAAAGAGTAAATTTGACATTTTATAGATGCCACGTCATCATCCTATATTTGATTTTGATCAAAAAATTATTTGTGTTAAAATTACCAAATATTTATTAAATCGGGACACTATTATAAAAATTAAAAATTTAGAATTATATTGCAAAATGTCGCAAATATTAGGATTTTTTATACCAATAGGCTATTTATTATTATATTTAACTTATAAATTTACTATTTTAATATATCAATTTGTTAAAAATCTAACTCACAAATATTTTTTAACAAATTTTAAAAAATTAAATAATTTTATTTTAATTTTAAAAATACTATTTAGATATTTTAAATAATATTAAAAATATTGACAAATTTCATTTTTTCTATTTAAAATATTTAAATAGTTAAATTTTAACTTGAGGAGACTCTTGATGTATTATGCTTTGGTAAAGTTTAGTGTCACAAGTTGCGACACTTTTACCCTTTTGCCCTAAAAAAAATATATCAAAATGTCCCCTGTATCGGGGGACAAAAAGAAAAATGGATGGGCGTCGTGACGTCGCAAGTCACAACGCCTATCACTTCTCTTATGCTTTTATCTTTTCTACTATTATTCCAGCTCAAGTTAGGCTCTTTTAGCCAATCAAGGGTGATCTGATTGGTATTCTCACTTATGAGAATTGTGAAGGTCTCAAGTTCGAGCCTCCACAACCACCATCCACCAATATTAGTGGAAGTTATCGCCATTATGGCGAATATTAAAGAAATGACTACCCCTATTGTGTAGTCCACGGTCCATTGGACCCATGCTTTATCAAAAAGTTAGGCTCCTTCGTCGACGGGGCTTTGTGAGGCTACTAGCTAATTAATTATGCCCGTAAAATTAGAAAAATCAAACTGACAAAGTGACAAGCTTACATCAAATCATCAATAATCGCAGGTATTAGCCTTGATTCAATTGGAGTCGGCATCATTTTTGATGCACCGTGTGATTATTGACATAATTTGAATTTAATTATGGATTAAATTTTATCTATTTAATTTAATTTGTTTCTTATTACTTTAATAAATCATTTAAAAATAATAAAACTATTATTTTATCTATATAACATAAATACTACTATAAAAACATTTTATGTTCTATTTTTTGAATTATAATTATAGTTAATTATCAGATAAATAAAAAATTTATTAAGTTTTAATCTAATAAAATATTTAAAAATAATGAAATTTTATTTTATCTTCGTAGAAATTCAATATTACAAACTTAATAGAGTTATAATTTACTATAATTTTAATCATTTTTTTATTTAAACAATTATATTTCACTTCTTAAATATTTTACAATATTAAAATTATTTTTCTCTAAAAATAATTTTATGTAATATTTTTAAAAATATTTATGATCATAATTTATCATAAGATAATAAACATTTTGTATTAATAAACAGTTTATTAATTATTTCTTATTAAATTTTAATGAAACATTTTTTTAAATAATAAGAGTACTATTTTGTTTATATGACAATTCAATATATTTATTATTTATTAAAATTTTAACAAATTTTCTACTTGAAAACGTGCACATCATTCTTCAAATATTTTTTTAATGTTAATATTGTTCTCTACTTTACAAAAAAAATTCCACATAATTTTTTTTTTATTTTAACTAATAATAATAATAATTTAAATCAAATTATTTTAAATTTTTTCATATTAAACTTTAATCAAAAGATCTAAAAATAATAAAAGTACAATTTTGTTTAGGAATTTTTTCAAAAATAGCCAAAGAACTAAAAATAATATCAAAAGCCACATTGACCAAAAGTATTTTCAAAAATAGCTTTAAGGAAGTTTTTTTTTCAAATCTAGACCATGGCTCTTCTAGAAGCTAGGGTTGAGCACGGGACGGAGAAAACACCGAACCAAACTGAAAATTCGAACCGATAGACAGAAAATCGTACCGAACCGATTAATTTTAACCCCGAACTGAATGAAACCGGACCATTTTACTAATTTGGTACGGTACTAGAGATTTATTAAAAACCGTACCGTAACCGAACCGAAACCGTACCGAACCAAAAATCGAATATAGTATCGGATATTATATGAATAAATAATATATAGATATTAATATTTATTATTGAACTTAATTTTATAGTTTTCATTTATATATATTTATATATATATATAATATTAAAAAATTATTAATTTCATTATTATTATTATTATAACAAATATTTAAATTACTTAAAATAAAATATTATTCACAACTAATTCAATATTAAAATAAAAAATAAATTATTAAATATAATAAAAATTTATATATTTATAATATAATTATATATTTTTAATAATAGTATTGTTAATAGAAATACACTAATTGTATTATCATTTGTTATAATATAAATTCACATTCACAATTAGTATGAATTGCATATTTATGAATTGCATGAGTATGCAATTCATACTTTTAATGTATATTAGTATGAATTGCATAAATTACATACGTTTTAGGATTTTTTTCAAAAATAGCCAGAATACCAAAAATAATATCAAAAGCCACATTGACCAAAAGTGTTTTCAAAAATAGCTTTAAGGAAATTTTTTTTTTTCAAATTTAGACCACGGCTCTTCTAGAAACTGTTTGACTCTTCTTAATCTGTTTGACTCTTCTAGAAGCTATTTGATCATTTTTTTTTTGAATCAATTTTTTTACTACTTTCTTCATTTTTTTTTGAATCAATTTTTTTACTATTTTTTTTTATATTTTTAAGGTACTGTTTTTTATTAATATTTTTTTTTGCTCAATATTTTTTTATACTCAAAATTTTTTCTATTTTTAAAATACTCTTAACATTTTATTTTTTTCTCAATATTTTTTTATTTTATTTTTTACTCAAATATTTTTCTCAGTATTGTTACATATTGTTTAACATGTGCACTCCTTCCTTATTTCATGCACTTTATTTCTTGCACTTCTTCTTCATTCCTGTACTTTATTTCCTGTACTTCCTTATTTGTTGCACTTCATTATTTTCTGCACTTCATTTCCTGTACTCTTTCATTTCTTGTTCTTGCACTTTGTTTCTGTTTTATCAATATTTTTTTTCAATATTAATTAATTTAATTTCTGAATTCTAAATAATTATAAAAAAAATAATTATTGAAGATTATGGGTAATTTTTTATTTAATTAGTCTAATTTTTATATTCTAAATAATAGTAAGTATAAAAATTTAAAAAAATTGTTATTTAGAATAAAAATTATGAGAAAAGAAACAACAAAGAAACAAGAGAAAATTTACCCTTCAATAAATATAATTTTTACTTTTATTAGTATCAATAATAAAAATAATAATTTTTTTGATATATTTCATAATTTTTTTGATATTTTTATTGAAAAAATAATTATTTGTTATTTCTTTTTTGTTTACAAAAAGAAACAAGAGAAAATTTAGCCTTCAATAAATATAATTTTTACTTTTATTAGTATCAATAATAAAAATAATAATAATAAATGACAAAAGAAACAAAAAGAAATAAACAGAAACAAAAAAACAACAAAAAAACAAAAAAAAAAGTTTGACCATTTTTGAAATCGCCAAAGTTGTCCATTTTTGAAAGTTTGACCCGCCAATGTCTACAAATGCAAACAATAAAGTTAAGATTGAAAAAAAAAACACGCCAAGACCATAAAAGAAATAAAGGGCGTTCACCCGGCTCATTTTTGAAATTTCCTTAATTTATTATTATCCTATTTTTTAATAACAATAGACTGATACGACCATTTCCATCAAAAAGAGAAAGACTAATATGACCATTAACTCATGAATTTATGATTTTTATTTAATTTTTGAAAACTAATTTTTTATAATTAATTTTTTTAACTAATTTATGCATCATGTTATTTATAATTTTGATATTAAATTGGAATATAAAATATATCTTTTAGATTAAAATATCGTTAAGTTTTTTGAAATAAAAATTATTTTTAATTTATATAGTTTTTGTTCAAATATCTTTATGTACTTTAAATTTAGAGCAAATTATGTTTTCCTCCCTGATATTTGAGCTAATTAACACTTACCTCCCTTTTGTTTGAAAATCAAACTTTTGCCTCCCTCAACTTTTATTCCGTTAACATTTAAGGACTTATGTTAGAATTAAGTCATTTTTTTTCTTTAAGTACTATATAAAATGACTAAAATGCTCTTTCAAACAATAAAAAACCATAATTAATTATAAAACACTAGTAGAAATGTAGAATGCTTCATTTTTTTTTATGAATCATATCATTAGTAAGTGAAAAATATATGTGTATAATGTTATTAAATATAAAGAACTAAAATATCTTAGTGTTTTATTGTTAATTATAATAAAAATACTGTTTGGAAGAGCATTTTTTAGTCTTTTTTTATAGCACTTAATAGAAAAAATAATCTAATCCCAACGAAAGTTTTTAAATGTTAACAGATTAAAAATTGGGAAAGATAAAAAAAATGATTTTAAAACAAAAGAGAGGTAAGTATTAATTAGGGTAAATTTCGGAGAGAAAAATATAATCTGCTCTTAAATTTATACATTAATAATTTTTTTAAAAAAATCAGTGGTTAAGATTATAAGATACTGTTGCGATTATGGCACTATAAAAGGTCACAAAGCACTGATATAGTAAACAGTGCACACACTATAAAAACAGAAAAAATGAAGAAACACTGAGAGGGAGCGAGAGACAGAGAGATTCAAACAAAATTCCCAATTTTTTGGCTTAGGGTTTTTGTTTTGGAGGCAAAAGAAATTGAAATTGTGAGAGAGAGGAGATGTCAGATTTAGATAGACAGATAGAGCAGCTAAAGAAATGCGAGCCACTAAAAGAATCAGAAGTGAAAGCTCTTTGTCTTAAAGCTATGGAGATTCTTGTCGAAGAATCCAACGTTCAACGCGTCGATGCTCCCGTCACAGTTTAGTATTATTCACTTCTCTATTTACTTCTTTTGACCAAATTTTCAATCTTTACTTTTTTGGGTAAAAGTAGAATTAGGGTTTTAATGTTGAACTGTGTAGTAGTGTTGTTGTGAATGTTAATATTTGATTGGTGTTATTGTGAATAGATTTGTGGAGATATCCATGGACAGTTTTATGATATGAAAGAGCTTTTCAAGGTAGGAGGGGATTGCCCAAAGACCAATTATTTGTTTCTTGGAGATTTTGTTGATAGAGGATTTTACTCTGTTGAGACATTTCTGCTGCTGCTAGCCCTTAAGGTACTATTATTGTATGTAGACAGTTACTGTTTTTTTTTTCCATTGTGTTTTCCTTCATTTAATTTCCAATTAGGTGGGAACTTGTACAAGTTGAATAATTTTTAAGCAGAATATCTGTTGAGTATGTAGCAGGTGCTGTTTTGTGGTTTCGGATTTAACATGTTCTTATGAATTTTTAAATAAATCTCGCTAGTACTTCCTGACAAGATTGGTTTGCAGTTAGATAAATTTATTTCATTATGATTTTTGTGCGATTGTTTCACAGATTCTGTGGTGCCTGTGATGCAACTGTTTTGGGAGTTCTTTGTGATTTTTTGTGGAACCATTTGATTCTTTGTTGTAACATAAGTTATCTATGGAAATAATGTTGTATGAAGCCAGTGGCTGTGTCAAAATGTTTTTTTTTTTTTTTTTTTTGCTTCTCCTAGCATTCAATACTTTTTGGAAGTCATTGCAAAGCATCATATAAACTGGTATTTGTAGTATAGGAATGTGCGGAAACTGAATCATTGACCATGTTAAATTCCTATCTATATTCTAGAGTTTTAAGAAGGTTTTGCAAAGCATTGTGGAAAATGAATAACCAATAGAATAGGAAGTTCACGTGGAATTAGACTTAATGGATGGTCAGTAGAGAGCTACCTTGAATAGGAAGCAATCAGTTTCAGGGAATGATATATGATGTAATGGGAAGAAGACAAGGAATAATAGAGGAAGCGTTCAATTGCAAAGCATTTGATAAAGAATATTTCTATTTCAGGAAATACTGTCTAATGCAGAACATAGAAGGCCTTGCATGTAAGTTTTAACATAAAAGCTGTAGAAATATAAAACGTTTGAAGCACATGTTATTCTTAATAGCAAGAGACTTTACAATGATACTAGTTGAACTTCTAAAACTTGAAGATGGATGAAGACAGACGAAGACCAATGAACTATATCTATGTGATAAGTCTCCTTGAGTTTTGACATGCATTTATTTTACTATTTGTACTTCTCGCTGGCCTCAAATTTGTTACTTTGTTGGGATCATTTATATGAGTTCTGTAACTATGGTTTGCCTAACTTGACCTTTTCAGCTTGCACTGATGATTTCATATTGACTGCAAATTTGTTATTATGTCGTCGGGACCATTGATATGAGTTCAATAACTATGTCTTAGCTAACTTGACTTTTAAATGTTAGATCTTGAGTGCCAGCTGATTACATGAACCATTGCGATCCACTACTCCAATGAACCATGAACTGGAATGTGCATTCTGGATTGTGGAATGTGGGGGTGGGGGGTCTAGTGAACCTGATAACTATATGTGTTAAACATACAACCCGTTCATCCAGTTATTATGTTTTCTTCATTTTATCATTTTTTTCCTTCTTATGAACAGGTGAGGTATCCAGATAGAATAACTCTCATTAGAGGGAACCATGAGAGCCGTCAGATAACACAGGTTATTTGAATTAGCTGGTTGTCTTGTTAACATTTTATTCATTGAAGATGTTAATCAGTAATTTTTTCTTTACAGGTGTATGGATTTTATGATGAGTGCCTTCGTAAATATGGTTCTGTGAATGTCTGGAGATACTGCACTGATATTTTTGATTACTTAAGGTATGGCAATTCCGATTATGTAAAACACAGCACCTGTATGTTGTCAAGGTTGTATTTATGTAAATACTATCCATTCACTGATAATTTTTTTAAAACCAGATTCACAGATAATTTTGTGGGGGGTTGTGTCTGCTTTTTTATAATTGATTTAATAAGTCCACAACTTGTGGTTTATCTAAAAGATTTCCTTAGTTGGGCATGGTGACCATCCACTTAAGTTTGGTGGTTACACTTAAGAGGGTCATTAGTGGGAATAAATGCATTTTTTGTGCAGCATTGGCAAAATCAATCTACAAAATTTTCTGATATATGAGAAGCCTATATTTTTGCAGGTTTATAAGTCAGTCACCCATAATATCTTTAAAGATTTTCTTTAGATTATGTTTCTTTTTCACTAAATCACATGCTTTGAGCATACCATTTGCATCATTTAACTAGCTGGTGAGTCCTGGTTTTTATTTGCTTTTGAGGTATGGCTGGAGAACGTACTACTTCTCTTTGTTTAGTGTCTTAAGATGTTGCATGTCATGAACCTGATGAAAATTTTCTTGAAGTCATTTGTGATAAATGGGTACTGAATATGTTACTTGATGAAACTAGAGAATTCTGCTATTAAGTTACCAGGTGTCAAAGCTGTATAGTTTATATGTTGCCTTTTGTTGTGACATCGCAAATTCCAAGTATTCTATCTAATATCTACTCAACACATCAACACGTACATTTTATTTCTTCATTGTTCTTATTTTTCCCATCCTGTTACGTTTCTGCTTCTGAATTTAATGTTGGTTCATTACAGTTTGTCAGCTCTCATTGAGAATCGAATTTTCAGTGTTCATGGTGGTCTCTCTCCTACCATATCAACATTGGATCAGGTCAGAGCATTCATTCTGATTATTGAAGTGTATGAAGCTTTAACTATGAAATAACTAAAAAAATTCTTTTTGCCAGATCCGAACAATTGATAGAAAGCAAGAGGTACCTCACGATGGTGCCATGTGTGATCTTCTATGGTCAGATCCTGAAGATATTGTTGATGGTTGGGGTTTGAGTCCACGTGGTGCTGGTTTTTTATTTGGTGGCAGTGTGGTTACTCCTTTCAACCACTCAAACAATATTGACTACATATGCCGTGCACATCAGTTGGTAATGGAGGGATATAAATGGATGTTCAATAATCAAATAGTCACCGTTTGGTCGGCTCCAAACTACTGTTACAGGTAATGGACCATCTAGAATTATTCCCTTGCATTTGTTTTTGACTAAATGATTTCACTTGGACCTGTACAGATGTGGTAATGTGGCTGCAATTCTGGAGTTGGATGAGAACCTGAACAAGAGATTTCGTGTTTTTGATGCAGCTCCACAGGTTGGTACATATATTCCTCCGGAAATTGATTTCAAAATTATTGAAAAGGAAAATGCCTGTGGATATACGATGTTCTTGGCTATTTTATACTTACCACAGCTGAAAAATGCACAAGCCCATTTAATGAACACATACCTGTAAGGATCTATTACTATGTTTTCAACCAAATGGATTCTGTCCGTTTATGTGAGCTTCATATTGTCTATAACTTGTAAAGGGAAAGATTTTTAGGCCACTGTGAGTGTTGAAATGCAGAAGGGTTTTTTATATTAGGGTTTTCTCTCTGCAATGTTAAATAAATTATCTGATGTTACTTCTTCTACACAGTGAGTTGCCTTTATGCATTTGTTATATACATTTATGTTGCTCTCAAAAGTTAAAATGACATGCAGGAATCAAGAGGTACTCCTGCCAAAAAACCAGCACCTGATTACTTCTTATGATACAATCAGCGAAGCCTTTTATCATTAGATACAAGTGAATTGATGACAAAGAACTACAGTTGCATTGTGTACAAAATCTGGAGTAACACCAGAACTATTGGAGTGGCCAAGTGACCAAATCTTGAAACGACAGGGAAGACCTTATTATATGGTTTTTGATCCATTCAGTTTGTTGAGCGTGTTTTTTTTCCCCCAATTTTCCCACTTCATCACCATTGTTATATGTCTGTAATAGTATTCTTGTATATCATGCAATGTGTGAGTGAATCATGGAAACATAGCAGGTTCCTGAACTTGTAGAGAGGGGTGTCTTCTAAGAGGACTTTAATTTGCTTTCATTTTCATTGAAGAGGTTAGTTTAGGAGCAAAACAATGAAAGGAACAGAAGTGTAAGAAACCCTCAAATTTCTTGTGTTTGTCTTTTCGGATAATAAAAGATACGTCAATTTCTTAGTCATGTTCCTTCATTAAATTCGATTGGACAATTAAACACAAAGGTAAGATTCTAAAAGAAATAAAAAAATATAAATGTTTCTTAAGAATTAAGGTTGATTGAAAATAGTTGCTAGTCCTTTCTTTTAAGAATTTATGTTGTAACCAATATGTTACCTTTGAGATAAAGATCATACGCTTATGTAGTGCTAGCATTTTTCTGTGGTAATTTACATTTTGATCTCTTTTCCGGTGAAACAACAAATGTTAAAAATTTTTAACAGTGCCAGGTAAACTCGTTGTAATTGGCCTGCTAAACTCCAGGGAATGCGAATCTTGCTGTTAGATTCTTCCATCCTGACAAAACATCAATCACGCGCCTTCAAAGCAAATCATACTCTATAGGAATAATTCAATTTCTAACTATATTAGAGCCATAAAACTTCTCAAATAAAATTAGTGGTATAGTAAAAATTATCACTAATGTAGGATTCAAATCTTATTAATTTGTGAACATAATTTTATTTAATTTAAAAGCTGAGAATTTCTCCTCTGTAATTCGTGCAGATTAAAAAGAAAAAAACTCTCTTGATAAATTAAAAAATCAACTGTAACTGTTGCCTATGTAGGAGTAGGATCCACTGTAATCAGCCATTAGCATCTTTTTTACCAGGTGATGTTCTGTAACGAACTTCGATACGCGTGGTTCTTGTTTATACTAACAATAAATCAAAATAATGGATAAAACTCCAAAAACTTTTATTATTATTTATTTATAAATCAGCCTTGCTTCTCTTCATGCTTCACCTCCTCTAGTTGCGTTCACTCAATAATCTTTCTTAAACATCTGCTTCTATCTCTTGATTTTAATGTTCTGCTGATCAATGATTTAATCATTGTTTCTTACATGGGTATCTTCTTAAAATTCATGGCACGCCCTCTTTTCTTCCTGGTTTTATCATTTCTATTGATTCCTGCAAGTACCCATCTTCAATCCAACGAAGATGGATTCATTTCTGTGCTTTTATCCAATAAAGGTATTGACTTTGCTAAGGATGTTCTGATAAAGAAGGCTGTGTCTTCTATGATTCCACTTCAATTGCCAGATATAGAGAAGTCTGTGAAAATCCCACTTCTTGGGAAAGTTGGTGTTGTTCTTTCAGACATCGTTATTAATAGTGTTAGTGTTGATTCTTCTTCTGTTGAAACTGGAGAGATTGGTATTGTTTTAGTTGTTTCAGGTGCTACTGCTGATTTGACCATGAATTGGAAGTATTCTTATAAGAACTGGGTTTTTGTTATCTCCGATAGTGGAGAGGCCTCAGTTCAGGTATATAAATTCCATAGAGTTTCTTGCTTTTGTTTTGTTTATAGTTTAGTTAATGTTTCTGGCTGTTAGTTCCTTAGCTTTGTGCTTCCTTGTTTCAATTTTTTACAAGCTTTACTAGAACTTTTTCTGTTAGAATTCAGTTTATCTGGGAAAGTGGGAACTAAAGGATGCTAAAGGTTATTAGTGTTGCATAATTCAATGAAATGGAGTATGTCTACTTGGTGATCATGGCATTTTAATTTCATAGTTTTGACTGTAATACAAGATGTGTGCATGGTACCGGATAGTTCAGAATTCAGCTTGTCAACGGACTTTTGACAAAGTGATCTTCCTAAAGCTGCAACATAAAGAAGAGTAGCTTAACAACTGTGTTTTTGATACATTAAAGAGTTCTTTTTAGCATATTTTACTGCCTTTCTGTGCTAGGCCATTCATACGCATGTTTCCAATATTATAACCTTTTTTAGTGGTGACATTCTAGTTAGAACATTTAAATTGAATTGCTAATAAAAGCAATGCATCTTTTCTTCTTGTGGATAGCAAAGCCTGTGATTTACCATTTGTAATTTGTTTCAAGGACACAGCTGGATGGAAAAGGTTACTAGTAGAATGATTCTTGTAATCTTGTTGCATCAATCTTATTAAATTACGTCAGCTATTGGCAATTTAATGGGTACAGCTGTACATGGAGCATAGAGAAGTAAATAAGTTTGGAGAGTCGGATACTAATAATGCAACTATCAGAGTCAAAGAACAAAAACTTAAATGGACAAAAGTGTAAATTGTTGAAAAATTAGCTTTTCATCAACTGACATGGTAACAATATGAATAACAGAAAATGAAATGGTAATAATGCTATCTGTTACCAATTTCTCTGGTATTTACTTTCAGGGAGAGGTGTTATGTTCTGTCATATGTTTTCTATATTATTTTTTTTCTTATCTGTAATAAAACAATCCTCTTCAATTTTTCAATTAACAAAATGAAGATTGACAATTGTTACTTGTAAAGGTTGATATGGAAGTGGGGCTTACTGTTGCTATAAAAGAACAAGATGGATCTCTTAAGTTGTCTGTTTTGGACTGCGGTTGTAATGTGAAAGATATTTCTATCAGGTTGGATGGCGGAGCATCTTGGCTTTATCAAGTGTAAGCAATCCTCCCACTTTAGCTATTTTTTCCTTTGAGAAGCTATAATTTGTCCCATTGTTTCTAGTCCAGAATGTTGTACTTGAGTTGTTAAAAATATTATATTCTTACTGCAATTTTTATCCTTAATCTTCCAGGCTAGTTGATGCTTTTGGAGGGCCAATAGCATCTGCAATAGAAAATGCTATCTCCAAGAAAATCAAAGAAGGGATATCAAAACTTGACTCTAAATTGCATTCACTTCCAAAACAATTCTCTGTAGATCATGTTTCTGCAATGAATGTTACTTTTGAGGATGATCCTCTGTTGAGTACTTCTTCCATTAAATTTGATATCAATGGTTTATTCACGGCATTGGATAATGTTTTAACTCCCAAATATCACTATAGAAGAATGCAAGCTTCTGGTTCCTCGAACTGTCCGGCTAAGATGATTGGAATTTCGTTACATGAAAATGTTTTCAATACTGCTGCAGTTGTATACTTCAATGTAAGTTCTATCTTTTAATAGATATAGTGCATATGCATTGGTGGATATGCTCATTTGTGGATGGATGTGCACTTGCATAACATTATTGCCATTAACCAGTTAAGTTGATGGTTCTTTGTCTAATTATTGTGGTCAGGCAGGTTATATGCATTGGCTTGTGGATAGATTTCCAAATCAATCCCTCTTAAACACTGCAACATGGAGAATCATATATCCTCGACTGTACGAGCAGTACCCAGACGATGACATGACTCTTAATATATCACTAACTTCTCCACCAGTGATAAAAATTGTGGAGAACAACATTGATACCACCATTTACTTGGATGTGACAGTCAACGTTTTGGATGCTAACGAAGTTATACCAGTTGCATGTGTCTCATTGGTATGGTTTTCCATTACTGGTTTTCATTACCTTTGACTCAAACCATTTCATATTCTTGTATATTATTCTTTAGCCATAAGGCAATGTAACATTTGTAAGTATTCTATGAAGCATTGAGTAAGTACATGATTTATCAGGTAGATCTTGCTGGTGACTTTGTTTCATGATCTGATACTCTGTTTATTATATTTGAAAGTTGGGAGCAGGCGGCTATCAGTGTGATGTTATTTATACTTCTTTGGTGCTCTTTGTTGGTACAGGTAGTTAGAGCTTCGTGTTCTCCACATATTTTAGGGAATAATCTTGCTGGTATCCTCAAGTTAAAAAACTATACTGTGTCATACAAGTGGAGCAATATTGGGGACCTACATATGCATGTATTACGGGTATGTTGATACTATATTGGATTTGGTGTTATCTGCTTAGTATTGTCTGGAGTTTGTACCCATTCAGTCAACTTAGTAATTTATAATTCTCCATATTGTAAGTAACAACTTTACTAATTTGTCATAATTGCCCTATTAGCTGAAAGGCAAAGTGATATGAACCTCTTGGTCTTGGTTGCTAATTTAGTAGCTATTAATGTGCATTGATGAGTATGCTTTCTGGGAATAATTCGACCTGTTAGAATATGTATATATCTTGGAATGTTTGAATAAACTAGCACTAAATACACTATCATGCTTATGCTAACAAAATATCACCTAATGAGAACATTTGCATCAAGCAATGTTATCAAGGCATCCTCCTGGGGATTTCTTATTTCATTCTTAGGATAAGTATTAAATAGTAAATAATCTCACCAATTCTTCTGAACTATATTGCAGCCAGTAGCTTTTGCTGTTCTTGAAGCTATATTCATCCCATGTGTGAACATGCGCCTCATGAAGGGATTTTCTTTGCCAATTCTTCATGGATTTACACTTCACAATACTGAAATACATTGCACGGCTTCAAAGATGATGATTTGCAGCAACCTTGCCCTCACACATAGGCACCTTCTCAGTCAGTAGTACACAATCCACAACTAGATGCTTCCATGATACTGTAATAAATGTATAAAGATTAGATAGGTTCATGATATGGTAGGTAAATACATGTTTGTAGCGTAAAATGGTACGTTAGTCGCACAAGCAATTCAAGTCAGTATGGTTGCGATTTCTTGGAAGTTATTGAATAAACAGTTTGTACTCCTGTATACATGCATGGTTTCTGAGTTGGGAATAAATATAATTGAACCCCTTGTTGAATGTGCAATGAAGTCGAATGAGGCTTGTACGTCAGCATACTTGCGTGCAGATTTACAGCATGATGATGCAAGAACAAAATTGAATTGAATGTAATATTCCATTGTAGCTATAGCTTGAAATGGGAGTATGAAGTGCTGTGCAAGTTGATGTATTGTGAACTTTTCTTGCATTTTGAGCCATTGCATTGTTTGCCAATGGGAGACTCATCGCTAGGTGAAATTTGATCAACTTTTGAACTATTTGTATTTTCTCAATATGGAATTTATGTGTTCTCAATCCATTTTTCAGCTTATTATCATGGAGCGAACTAAATTTACTTCTTTTTTTGTTCCATTAATATAAAGAAAACAGTTGCATATTATATTGCAAAAAGATATACTTACAATAGTTACATATTCAAGTTAAAAAAATATTATTATTATTACATTTCCTATGTCTTAACTTCAACTTTTTTTTTTTTTCATAATACATTCATAACCCCCTGTACTTGTTATTTTTTGTCAGTTTGATACCTCTACTTATAGTTTTGTCATTTCAACACCTGAACTTGCTTAAAATATAATTTTTAAACCCATGTCATCACATGTGGCATGGAATAACGAATCAATATGTGTCACATCTTAAGAATTTGACGGACCAAAACTTGCAAATAGAGATGTCAAAATAACAAAAAGTGACAAGTATAAGGGGTGGTAGATGTATTATGTCATTAGATTAATATATTTTAGGCAAAAAAATAGTAAGTTCAAGTGTTGAAATGGCAAAATAGTAAGTTGTGGTATTAAATTGACCAATTGTGCCAACTATATGGAGCTACATGTATTATGCCTTTTTTTTCAATGCTTGGTGGCATAATAATAACTTAATAATGTACCCATTAAAAGAACTTGATTGCACAATTTAAGTGACATATAGTAACATCCAAGGTAGACACATTACGTTTTGTAACTGGTGCAATTTTAAATTTTTTTCTTTTATTTATCACCCTTGAGAAGTGAAAACCTCTCCTTTGCAATTTTCCATTTTAAAGATACTTATGTACATCGTGTTTCTATGCATGAACCAAAATTAATAAAATAGGCTTAATACACAAATAAGCTTTCCCTTCCATATGCAGTTATGCACACATATATATAATTTTATTTGATCCAATTCAAGCAAAGATATTTATTAAAGAATCAATAAACATCATATATTTTAGAAAGAATTAATTTGTCCAATTTTTTTAATGAATATATTATATTCATCGGTCAAATTAATTATAAAAAATTACTCTCTCCGTTCCATTCCAATTGTCATTTAAGGTTGTTTCACAAAGATTAAGAATCTTATTTAATAGGTATAATTATATATGCAAATAACTATATTACTCTCTTTTAAAAAAATCAAAAGTTATTAATTACAATTATTCCAATATTAAAAAGACTAAAAGTTAGTACTCTACTCTAAAACTAATATTTACTCTAAAATCAATATAAGGATAAAATTGGAAAGAAATATTTATTTTTTATTGGTAATCTAAAAACGTAAGTTGGAGTGAAACAAATTTTATTTTCTAAAACGACAATTGAAATGAAACAGAGGAGTATATATTAAGTATTTATTTTTATCGAGTGAATCTATCTTATAACTCATCTACACTATAGTAAAAAATCCTATTAAGAAAAAAAGTTAATTATAAAATCTAACTAAGCCCCCTCTAAGTGTGCTGAAATTTTAAAAGTTTTTTTTTTTTTTTCACTTTAGTAGAGTACAAATTTGACCCAACTAAAGTCAAAATCCCTAGAATTGTGAATAAATCCCAAAGCAATTCCTTCTTTTCCTGAACCGCCCCGGTTCAACACAAAACCCGATGGACCACAATAAAAAAGAACCTAAAACAAATAAAACCCGATTCACAATTACACCAAAAATTTCTCATAACTCTCTCCTCTGCTCAATTCGCACCCCTTTTTTTTTTTATTATTATTCGCCTTCTTCTCTATTATCACTCACGCACAATCCATAAAAATTTACCCGCCAAAAACCGCTTCTAATTTCAATTTCAACGTCTCAATTTTTTCAAATTTCTCACAAAAGCTTCCCTCTTTTGGGGTTTTCTCCGCACATGGGATTTTGTTCTTTGAATGGCCATGGATTCTGCTGATGATGTTGCTAATGCTGAATCCGTAAATGGGTTCGATTCAATTTTGGAGAAGAACGGGAAGAGGGGTTTGGAGAATGTGGAGGAAGGTCAAGAATTAGGGTTTTTATTGGCGAAAAAGGCCAAGAATGGAACTGGGGAGATGCAGCGGAGGGTGGCGGAGATTGTTTTGGTGTTGTCTGCCATGGCGGGGATGAGAGGTGGAAGGAGTCCCACGGAAGCGGAGGTTAATTTAATGGCGGAAGCTAAGGCGAAATTGGTAGAGATTTGCAAGGATTTTGCACCGAAAGATTTAGTTTCTAAGGATGCGATTGGGAGTGTTATTGATGATTTGGGGCTTAATTGGAAACAAAAAGATCAACAATTGGGTCAGTTTCGAGGACCCAGTACTAGGGTTTCCATTAAAGATAAGGTCTCATTTGCTAAAAAGAAGGTAACTTTAATGATTATATTTGTGTGAAGTTTTCAATTTTTTTTTTTGGGTTGTTTTGTTTTGATTTAGTTGGTGTGTTGTGTTTGTTTCATGGGTTAATGTTTTTATCATATCTTGGTTGGTTTAATGCAAATTTTAAAGTTGGTTATTTTTTTGCATTATACTATGGAAAGTTATGATACGTTTGGTGTTAGTATATATAGTGAGCTGACTTGTTTTTTAGACATTACTACATATACCTCTTTAGTAATTTTATAGCGGTTTTCTTTTTTGGTTGCTAGGGATAGATGGATTTGGGGAAGAGCTGCAATTTAGGTCTTAAAAGCTTTTTTTTATTTTTAATTAGGACCTCCCAGAAGTACTTTTTCCAAGCCTATCAGCCAGCAGTTCTTAGTATGGAATAATGGATATGGAAACAACAATGGTCTAGTTCTCCTTTTCACTCTAAATGAAAGAGAAAATTTAGTGTCTAGGCTACTATTTGTTATGTTATAAAGTGATAGGATTTTTTAGTCTGTTCTGAAGGTTAGCTGATGCAGCTGAGGAAAAGAAGATTGGGCTTAAAAGATTAGGCTCTTGGTATTATATATTTCCAGGATTAAGTTATGCCGTATTTTTGTTCATGATTGTTTTGCACTAACTTCTTGCTTCTGCTTGAGCTAGTTAACTATCTTTCTCCGAGTTGGATTTTGTTAAACTGTTAAAATTTTGTTTTAATTAAAAGATGCGAGTTGTTCTTTTTTTTTTTTTCATGCTTCTCCAGATGGAAGATTCCAAGAAATTTGTTGCACCATCTGCTACATATACACCTCAAATGTCGCAACCTAGTTTTGGTGCAATGGCTGAGGTCCGCGGGCCTTCCCATTCTATTCGCATGTTTCCACCAGATAAACCCAGTAATGCACCCTTACCTTCTGGAGGGCTCCCCACTTCTTCTGCTCTAGGCCATGTTTCAGCACCAACTTCTACATCTGTAACATATCATCCTGTCACCAGTGAAGTGAGACCATCTACACTATCCCCAGGGATACCCAACAGCCATCTAGGAAGGGACTCATCTGTGTTGGCGGGTAACAGAGTTGAAAAAATACATTTTAAGTCAGAGGGAGGATCAAATGGGACCTCTTATGCACCACAAATACAAGGTAATCCACTATTTCCCCTTTTCCATGACCTCTTTTGTCTTCTCTGGATTAGGGGCGATTGTCTACTGTCATTCTTTCATTTTCTTTATATTGTAGTTATGATGTTTGAATTGTTGAACATTTTATGGTTAATCCATGTACAACACAAGGAGGAGAAACTGGGTTAAGGGGTATGTTCAGAATGATGTCCCTGTTTCAAAGGTGGAATAGAAACTGTTTGATAGCGTCATTTGCATTCCCTCTGTTTTAAGGTACTTACACTCTTTAAATTGTCTAATTGCAGCAAATGCATCTGCAAATCAGCCATTGATGAACACTCCAGCATGGTCCTTGCAATCTCATTCTGTGTCCTCAAATAAGGCTCCACCAGAAAACAAGGCATTAAATCATAGTGTTGCCAAGGCTGAGGGAACTACTAATTTGGCTTCATCACAGGCTGCTTCTCAAGTTGCAAGAGATCAAGCATTTAGACCACTTACCTCTCAAAATACACCTGCAAATTTACCAAGTATACATCAACCTATGCAAGGTGTAAAATATGTTCAGCCCCCATCATTTTTCAATAACCACAATGAAATTGCTAAAATTGTTCAGAAGTTGCTGCAACCAAAACTTCCTGAGCACCCGACATGGACTCCACCTTCAAGGGATTATATGAATAAGCCTTTAACTTGTCAAATGTGCAAAGTTGCTGCCAATGAGGTGGAAACTGTAGTCCTCTGTGATGCTTGTGAGAAAGGATATCACTTAAAATGTTTAGAAGCAGTAAATCAAAAAGGAATACCTAGGGGTGGTGAGTGGCACTGTTTAAGGTGTACAGCTTTAAGCAATGGGAAGCCTTTGCCACCTAAATATGGTCGTGTCATGAGAAGCATAACTCCACCCAAAGTGCCTTCTAATCCAGCTGGAGCTCATCCATCATCAGAGAAGAAAAATGAAACTGTGGATCAAAAGGTCAATCAAGAGAAGTTAACAGCAAATGGTAGCTCTGGTCTACAAAGTCCTGCAGTTTCTGATACCATTAGTGGCACACCTACTGAATCAGTATCTGATTCAAAAACACCCAATGCAAGGGAAATTACAGGGAATAGTGTCACATCAAGTGTAAAAGATATGGATCAGAGGAGGTGTGCTGGAAATTTCCCAAATAACTCAGGAAAATTTTTGGGTGCTGGCCCTGATTCTTCTGTTGGCTTATCAAGTGAAAGCTCCATTCAGCTAACTCAAACATCTGAATCACGCATACAGGATGGGAAATCAGTTTCTGAATCAAAATTGCAGTCTCCTGCGATATTATCTGAGAATATTAGTAACAAATCTGAAAACTCCAACCCCTCAAACAATTTACAAGATATTGGCCAAAGAGAGCTTTCAAACACTGGTGAAGTTCCTGTGAAAACTACCGAGGACATTCATATGGTCGAAAAGTCAGACCATAGTGATTGTCCTTCAAGATTAGATTTGAAGCAAAGTGAGCAAAGTGTAACCCATGCAAATATTGTTGGCAGTTCTGAAGCTATCGACGAGGCAAGAAAACACGCTGGTGTGTCTTCTGATGGTGTCCACAGCGTTGAATGGATTGGCAATGCACTTAAAGTTGCAGATGGAAAAACATTTTACGAGTCTTGTTCCATTGGTGGAGTAACGTATAAAGTGCTGGATCATGCCCTTTTTCGTTCTGGTCACGAGAAGCTGATACCCTTTAAGCTTCAGGTAAGTATTCTACCAATTATTTCACCATTGCTTATTGCAGCGGTGATTGTCACTACAGGAAGGAAAGCATTTAAAGTCCTGTCGGACACTAATTTGTTTCTCCAGTACTGCATGCAATTGAGAGGAGTTGATTTATTCCTTTAGTTGTTTATATACTAAGGTCACTTCATTTTAGTAATAGTCTTTGTTTAAGAGTTCCCTGTATTGATCAGGTGACTTCTGCTTGCAGGCAATGTGGGAAGATATTGAAACTGGATCAAAGTGGGTTACTGTGAGTTGGTGCTACTTTCCTGGTGATTTGCCTGAGGCTGTGGGCCACCCATGTGCTCCTGAAACCAATGAGGTGAACTATCTTCTCATCTACTTTTGTGGTTCTCTAACATCTGAAGTTGTCATAGGTTAATGTGATCATTTGCACAATAGTCGAGTTGTTGGATGACATTACTAGGTTGTTTGTCATATGGATGTACTTTCTCATGCACATAATACTTACACAGGTAGATCTTGCTCTAAGGTAGTGTGTCAATTTCTATGTATTGAAATGTGTTGGTTGAATTTAATTCTGCCCAACTTGCATTTTGATGGATGTTGCATTTTCATGAGAATTTAACTTCAGGTTTCTCTGTTATAGGTATATGAATCTAATCATGAGAGCAGCATAATGGCTGGCTTGATTCAAGGTCCATGTGAAGTTCTCCCTCCTACCAAGTTTCAAGAAAGCAGTGAAAGGCAGAGTCAGTTAGGAACTGAGGGTAAAAAAGAATCACGGCCAATTTTTCTATGCAAGTATGGCTCTTCATCTCTTAATTGTGAATTCTTGCTTAATGCTCGCAATTGCTCAGGAAAAAACTTTTTCTCTATATGATGCGTATATCTATACCTGTGTGTTGTGTAGATGTAAGAATGCAATTTTTTTCTTTGGGTTTATTATCCTCATATTTTTTTCAACATCAATTATGGAGAATACATTTTTTCCCCCTATCTCTTTCTTTCTTCATGTTTGTTTTAATCAAGAGTGAAAGTACATATGCTCTATTCTTCTCATCATTTGTGTGAAGACACTTTGTTGCCTGTTTGTCAAATCCAAGGGCATGCTAACTCTTAGTAAATACCTAGGAGGTTGCCCTCTGTTCACTATCTGAGATGACTGTGCTGTCATTTTAATCATTTAGATTTTAACAGTGAGAATGGATGTGTTGTGGCTACTTCAGTTCAGGCAAATGTATAAATAGTGTTATCTTTGTTTATCAAGGACATCTTTTGCCTGTCTCTTGGACATTCAGATTGACATCTTTTGCCTGTCTCTTGGACATTTAGATTTTAACAGTGGGAATGGAAATATTGCGGCAACTTCAGTTCAGACAAATATATAAATAGTGTTATCTGTAATGGTTCTTCGGCCAATTAGTTTACTTTTGAAAGGAAGTTTGACTTTGTGTTCCTATGGATAAGCAGCTAGACTCTTAACTGGAGATAGATTAATAGTTTCTTTATTGTCATATTGATTCTTGCATTATGAGATTGATGAAACTTGAATTACATAGCTAGGTATAGTTAGCATTAGACTCCCTTTTCCCTGAACTATTCTCAAAAGGATGGCATTATTTTCATCAAACCATCAAGGTAATGCTCTGTTTGATTGACAATATGCCTCTTCTACAAATGAATTACTCCTCTAGACCAAGCCTCAGAATAATGACTATATATATGTTTCATATCTTTTTCACCATTAGTAACTTTGACCTTTTTTTATTTCTTATTTAGTTTTTTTTTTTCTTTTGCAGATGGTTCTATGATCAATTGAAAGGATATTTTCAACCTGTTTTCAGTTAGTCATTCATGCATATATTTTGGGAGATGATGAAGTCCTTGGTTTGGGCATCTTTGCAGTGCTCCCTTTGATCAGGTAACCTTGTTATACATATGCTGACAACTGTTGCCATATATAATTAAAATCCGTGCCTTTTGCTGATACGGTGGAGGTCATCTAGAGCAGAATATGCATCAATATAAAATGATAGCTTTTGTATGCTATATTGTATTTGCTTATGCACATCTTTAAATTTTCCCTCTTTTTGTATGTTTTTTTTTGTCTTATGTTTACATATGCTACTATTTAATTTGCACAGAGCATAGTTCTCTGAACTATGTGAGATTATGGGAAAACTTCTTCGGATTTTTTTTATGATTGATTACTTGATACCATTGTGTTAACAATGAGGGGAATGGTAACGTTGCTGGAGTATTTGCAGATACTATGAATTAGAAATGCATGTAATTGCCATTATATCACAATATTCGGAGATTGGTCACATACTGCTTTTTGAGTTCATGAATCAACTTTTGTGTTGCCTACTATGTCATAGTTTACTCTGCCTTTTACTTATTTCATTCTATTACCCTTTCTTTTGCCATTTCACTTAGCATCTCCCAAGGATATTACTGAGTTTTTTATTTCATTGTTGGGTAAATACAGGAAATCTATATCAAATGGGGCCTGCAGAAACGTGATGGGTGAATTTCAACACTCATATCCTGTACAATACTAGCACTAGTTCAGCTGTGTATTATTTATTTTATAGCAGTTTGTCAAAATTTTAGTTCACTGTGAATCATTGCTTAGGAAATTTATAGAATTAGTCTTCTAAAACACTTTTTTTTTTCTTTATAAATTAGGTATGAAAACAAATGTTATTATGCTAGATTTTTTTGTTAGCTTTGGTCCAATTGCTGGTGGTGCAAGTCTATTTGATTATTTTATTGGAATTTTTATTTTGAAGAGCTTCATATGGTTGTATACTTGTATAAGAATCATACCCAAGACATAGGCAACAGCAGCAGCGTCAACACCTGCAATGGCTATTCATCAAGCTCTTAATGCTGTGACATTGTGTTAAGTTGATGTATCATTCCTTCTTATATTCCTATATTAATTTCTTCACCAGCACATAACATGCTTTCATTTTTGGACATGGCAACAAAATTTGCATGAAGTTCTCTTTTTATTTTTTTTGGCAATTTTGCTTTCGATGAATGACATTTGTGGGTGAATTTGCATTGTCAAGCAATAAGCATGATCTTCTTTAATTGGTAGGGAACAAGACTGAAAGTCGGAGGCATGTGATCTACATCTCATCAACTTATTTTTGGATGCGCCAAAAGTAGATTTCATTATCTCTGCCAAGAAAAATCTCGACAAAGCATTGCGGCCTATGCTCACTGCCCTATAGGTTTATTTATGTGCAGCAAATTTGCCGGCCAAAGTGCAGTTCAGAGGCTAGATTTTGCGGTGGAGCTATTGACTATCTTTTAGTTAATACACATTTTACATGGACTCCTCATGGAAAATTAACATGTAGATATGATGTGATATGATTGAGAAAATGGCGCAGCAACATAAAAAAAAAAGAGAGGAATGATACAGTTTAGTGGATGATGATAAGTGGGATAAGGATGAAAAAGATAATGATTCACATATGGGCATGAATTCATATCCTCCAATCACAGCAAATGTACTTTGTTACTCTAATCATGTACATGCAGCAGACAGGTTACCTTTCTGAATCAGAACATATATGATGAATAATAATAAACAAAATAAATCTCTTGAATGAGCATTGAAGCAACTGATCTAATCAATATTTATCATTTGAAATCCGCCGAGCCCTAAATTTCATGCATTATCTACAATTTCCAATACCATTGAAGCACCATCTATATACAGCTATAGGTTTCATAGATGTATCATGCATGTGTGTGTGTGTATATATATATAGTTGTCATTAATGCTCTGGTTTTAATTTGGATTGCTTAATTTTTAATGTCAAGTATGGGCTACTGACATTGTTTTATATATGCCTTCTGATCCAATCAAGTTCAAGTACTACTGCTCCAAATTTAACTATAAATTATTAGATTCATGATAATTAGTGTAGAAAATATGTAGGGGCTACATATATATGTAGCTCTATTGAAGGTTTCTTGTTGATTAATTTTTATTTTAAGTTGAATATAATTAAACCCATGTTTGCAACTTGCCTGATAAATCCAAAACCAAGCCATTACTATGTTTGACTCATTATTGGAAGGCTGTTCCTTGTAAGTGTTACAAAGCCATGCTTTGGATAAGGTGTAGAATACAAAATTGCTGATATTTGAAGGAAGTTAAGCACATTAATTTTGTGCTATATATAATATATATGTATATGCACCAGGCCAGGCTAGGGCATAAAAGGGTCACATTTCGATGCATCTCAATTAAATTCCTAGCAAAATAAATCACACGATCATTGATCATCACATGGCTTTACTTTTAAAAAAATTGATCTTCTTTCCCAACCAAAAGTGCTTATTAATATTTTTATTAGTAAAAATTATGAAAATTTTAAATTTAAGTTTTCACGGCCATCATCTACTAATATTGGCGATAGTTTATTATCTTTATGGTAACGTAAGTGATAAAAGAATGACCGATAAAAGAATGACTATCCTATTATTTCATGGTGAGAATTTTTTATTTTTATGGTAAGTAATAAGATAATAACTTCTTCTGTTGTGTTGTGTAGTTCATGGTCCATTGATTCTCTATTGAAAATTTTTTTCTTTATTTGTTTAGAGTATATTATGGGACAATTTTATGCTGTCTTGTGTTTGTAAGAATATTATGATTCAAATAGGGTATTGTGGACATGCAGATCGCATACACATTTGTATGATATAAGTTAACAAGTAAGGTCTTAGCTTTTTCTTTTTCTTTTTTTCCTTCAAAAAAATCTTGGTGCAAAGTAATAAGAGAGATCTTGGAATTTCATTATGTTCTTTTGGAACAAAATCTTAAATTTCATTAACACCATTAACCAATGGCAAATAATAGCTGAATTTGATGAGAAATTTGTGTCTAATATTGGGAAGGTCCAATCTATGAAAAGTGGTAAAAAGGATAGAGAGCTTTTTGATGAGGGGCTTGTGCTTGACTTCCTTTAAATCTAAGATCTAAGGGGGCCATGAAAAAAATTACAGACAAGAACACATGACACTAACTTAACCACCATCTCTTTTTTGACCATTCCACCACCCCCCCTTCTTTTTTTTAACCCTATAATAAACTTTTGGACTTTTTCTTTGTTTGAAAACTTAAACTTATGAACATTCAACCAAAAAAAAAATATAAAGTTATGAATTATCAACATCATAGTCAAAATGGTCTACTCTAGTTGATGTTTGAAATTTTAGCAAAAGGTTTTGATTCACATTTCATTAAAATTAAGATAAGATATGAAGGGACTTATGACAAGAAAAAGAAGTATGTATATGCTCATTTGCCATCAAGCAATTTTCTACTTAGTTAATTATATCAGAATTATGTTTAGAACTGTAAAGTCACGGGTTCAAATCATGAAGTCTAATGAACAATAATAAAGATAATGCAATGCTTTCTTTGCATGGCACATATGCTCTTAACAACAAAAGTAAAATACAAGCAGAACATGCAAAGTTGTAGCTTAGGGTAGTTTGTGGAAGTTAAAAGTTGAAGAAGAAGAGAATTGGACAGCCAAGATTCATGTGAACCGGCGATTATTACGGTGGGTGGTGTAGACTTTGAGATCATAAAGAGTTGTAAAAAGGAGAAGAGACAAGTTTAAAAGGTTGAGAACAAGATTCCGGGTCTTTAGATTTTTACAAAGTCTTTTGTTAACCTAATGGTTTCTTCTCTAATTGTTCTTTCCTCACCTTTCTTTAGAGCGTGCATTAAATGATTTCCTTTCATCAATATAATTGAACTTCTTTAATTTTAATAGTTGTTTATTCAAAAGGCAAGAAGTTTGAATTCTTTAAATAAAATTTCGAATTCGAGAATTTTTTTCATTAAGAAATCGACACAGAAAAAAAATTTACTCATATAATGTCCGTCCGACTTAAACTTCATAACAGTGGGAGCACATTTCACTATCAGATATCAAAAAATACTCTCTTCAATATTTCCACCAAATTATATGAGCTAATTGAACTGTTAATCTCTTAATTATAACAATTTTTATTTATTAAAAGCGTTAATTAGGGTCGAGATCTATCAATTACAAAATGAAGCAGTTCTGTAGTTATATATTACTTATGGTGAAGCATTTTAGAAAATAAAAATGATAAATAAGGGGCATTTAGTTTTACAAAAAAATAGATTTTCATTTGGAAATTCTAACCATTTTGTTAGAATTTATTGTAGTTATTAGCAATTTCACAAATTTGAAAAGTTTGAATTGCAAATAAATTCCATAAAATTTCATTTATACAAAGCACACTACACTTAAATTTACAAATAAATTCTATAAAATTTATGAAATTCATTTATACTAAACACACTCTTAGAATTTAATGCATTTATCAGTTTAATTACACAAAGTTCCAAGTTCAAATTGATTAATTCTCTTTATATGTGACTCAAAGCTATACTAGAGATTAAAGGGTAGCAATTTTCAACACATGGAAAGTGGGAGTACGCCCCTTAGGAAGAGTGTTATGTATGAAGTAGCTAGGCGTTAATGTGTTAGCTTAAGCACCAACATCACTCCAACAAATTAAGACTATTAACTAACTAGGCTATAGTTAGTAGTTAATACTTAATTAGAAAAAAGGTTAGGTACATAACAAACTGAACCTTGATTTCTGGATGACGGTTTAATAAAATCAAGAGATATATAATATAGTAATAAACATCGTTAATTTAGCTTTTAATAGATATTGGTCACTTTCTTTAATCCCCATTAACCTAGCTATGAAATTGCATTAAAATAATTATAACTTTAATCATCTCAAAAAGTATACTCTAACGGTGATTAATGCTATAGAATTAATAAAATAATTAAAAAGTTGAAAAGAAAAAGATAAACTATTGAGAGCTTATATATTGGTCTCAACTGTTGTTACAACACCTCTTAATCATTCACTTTATAAAGAAAAAAAATATATATATAATTAACAAACACATATAATTGTCATCTTTTGTTTATGATTGTCGATCAAGTTGTTGTATTGATTGTATACGTATTAAGGGTTAAGTAGGATTATTAGTCAATAATTTGTTCAACTTATTTAATGAAAGCATGCATAGAAACAACTTATGCTAAGTGCTAGCAGCGACAACTGACGAAAATATCTTCCCAATTCAAATGCTTCCTGTTTCATCAGACAAAAGGGAAACAAAATTATAATTTAGAAAAAAAAAAAAAAAAAAAAACATTTTTTTTTTCATCCTATATCGCTATCGATCCTTTGTATAATTCCAGAGAATCCAAAGACTTTATAAAATGTTGCCTAAAGTAAAATATTTATATTTATGTATATATAATCGATTGGTGGTACGTACATGCATTGAATTATATTTGCAAAGCAAAATTATGAATATATATTTGGTCAACAATGGCACTGCCCTGCAGTTTCTTTCTGCAGATTGAAAGCAATCAATTATTGTATTGCACGGTTAGGAATTAGGATTATTTTGTTGGCTCATTTCAAGTTATGTTGGACCCATGCATATGGCGCCATTTCTTTTTGTTTTTGACAATCTTTAACTCTCTCTATACATATAACATGATATACAAAACAATTTTAATTAATTTTGTGTATATATATATATATATGCACACACACATATACTATGGATATACAAAAAATTGTTTGTGAATGATATTTTTTCAAATAATAAAATATTTTCAAAACAGTTTATGTGTTAATTACAATTAGCTCACATTTGCAACTTATAAAACCTTTATATGTTGGATTTTTTATTTATTTATTATAAGATACAATTATAAGTTTGGATATTTATTTTTTCTTATTTTAGTGAATGAACCAACAAAACATATTTATCAAACCTAAATCTATTGTATATACAGTTGTAGATGTAATTCTTAATTTGTCAATCGCTTTTAAATGACTTATAGTGAAATATAGAATTTCATGTTAAATAAGTACAATTTAAAGTCTGAAGTTCGATTCTCTATCTTGTTTAAGAAACAAGCAATATTAATGTAACATTATTTTTATAATAATAAAAACAAAAACACAAAAAGATGCAGTTCAGATTGATAGTAATGGTGAAAATTGTATCCTATCCTATCCTATAAAAACAAAAACGAATATAATGAAACCAACTACATATATGTACACCTAGATTCATTCAGGCACTAAATTTTGCCTATGCTAAATTTTGAAGTGATTATCGATCTTTTATATCTTTAGACACAACAAAGACTCCACTAGTCTAATAAGTAGCATATAGAGTCGGCAAAATTATAGTTCCGGCGATAATCGAGGGTCCAATTTATACTTTTTTTGGTGGTGCATGTGAGGCCCCATATGTGTGGATTTTGTACCTCATCACTCCTTTCTTTCTTTAATTAATTTTACTTTATTTTGTAGGTTTTTTTTTTTTTCTTTTACGACTAATAATAATAACAATAATAATTATCATAAACCTTATAGCTTTTGCATCCTAAAAAGAATACAAACATTACCTACTTCATCACTCCATTTCTCTATATATTCACCTCTACCCATTGTTCTTTATTCAACTAGTACTACTACTCTTCCATTGCATTTTTCTCTCATTAATTTCTAACACATAGCCATCCCCACATACACACACATAAAATATATATATATATTTACAACAGAGATGGCTCCTCTAGGAGATAATGTTGTTGTGTCTAATTTAAAGCTTGAGAAATTGCTTTGCATGAAAGGAGGCAAAGGAGAGGCTAGTTATGCTAATAACTCTCAAGCTCAGGTTGCTATATAATTCTGATTATATATATTATAAATATATATCTTCATTAATTTTTCTCATTTTTTACCTTCTTATTTGTCTCTCTATATGTTTTCTTTCTTTATACAGATTATAGGATTTCTCTTATTTTCTTGCCATTTTTTCTTTAGCTAGTTAGTGGATTTATATAAACAACCATTAATGCTACATATATAATAAGTTTTCTTAAATTAATTAAGTGCTAATGTTGCATGGTAATTAATGAGAAGATAATTAATTTTATAATGTTATTATGTATTAATTCTTGAAGTTTTTATATACATATATATATATATATATATATCCATGCAGGCTTTGCATGCTCGATCCATGCTTCACCTTCTTGAAGAAACCCTAGATAAGGTGCACCTCACCTCATGGCCTGAGGTCCCATTCCAGGTGGTGGACCTCGGATGTTCATCTGGGAACAACACAATCTACATCATTGATGTGATCATCAAGCACATGATCAAACGGTACGAGTCTTCAGGGCTCGAGCCCCCGGAGTTCTCTGCCTTTTTCTCCGATCTCCCTAGCAATGACTTCAACACTCTTTTTCAACTCCTTCCTCCCTTAGCCGATTATGGGGGCAGCATGGAAGAGTGTCTAGCTGCCACCGGCCACCGGAATTATTTTGCTGCTGGAGTTCCGGGTTCTTTTCACCGGAGACTTTTCCCTTCAAGATCAATTGATGTGTTTCACTCTGCATTTTCTTTGCACTGGCTCTCTCAGGTTGGCTTTTGCTATATATTTTTATCTCTATTTTATGAAGACGAAACTAAAGTAACAACTATAGAGACAATATAAAATCGTCTCTATAAACTATAGATATGGATTTTATTATTTATCAATATAATTATTATATATAGTCTCTAGTGATAAGGTTTTTTTTTCAGTATTAATTAATCTTTATTTTACATTTTGTTGCTATAAATATTTGGCTTTGTTCACACATGAAAATAGTAAATTTTATATACATATATATTGTTAATTTGTATATACATCAAAGTGTTTTTCATGATAGATAAGTGATCATTTGAATTATCTAAATGAATTTTCTTAGACTTTGCTGGCTTTTTCAGATAAAAAAAAAGACTTTTACCGGCTTTTAGACGGTCAAAAAGTAATGCAACAATTTTATGGTCCTTGATTTAGGATTAAAAGAACGAGTAGATTTTGGATTATTTGATAGATGAATGTTCATGGGTTGAAAATTTCTTTTTTCGTTTTCAAAGTATGTATCTTTTTGAAGTAATAGTGGGTTGGTGGGTGAAAATATGAGGGTCTTTGAGAGAGATAGATCAATTAATGTAAGAGTATTGGACCATATATATGATATGAGTGTGTTATTACTTATTAATGTGAAAGAATTCTGGACCATATATATGATATGAGTATGTTTTTTGTTTTAAGATATAGTCAAACCCATTTTCTCAGTTTTAAAAAAGTTAAACCCATTTTCCATATAATTAATTTAGGGAATATCTAAAATTAACACTAATCTTAAATTGAAACTCATGAATTTTCAAGTTGGTCGATGCTAGCTTATTGACTTGATAGATGCATTATTGTTCAAATCATGCAGTTTTCAAAAGCGCTTTTGGCTAAATTTCAAAGCAAATCACTACTTGGTTTTCCAAGGCAAGCCTGAATTTTACATTTTCTTTTACATAAAAAATTTTGAAAGTGAAAATATCACATCAACTTCAAACTACTAATTTTTTTTATTATTATTATGAGATATGCGTATGAATTATAGAACTGATTTACAATATGATATATATTAATATTTCACTTATATTAATTAATTGTAAATAAATTTTGTTATATAAGATGATGATGAATGAAGTGACAAATGTTGTTTGATTGTTATATAGGTGCCAGAAAGTGTGATGGACAAGAGATCAAGTGCATATAACAAAGGAAGGGTGTATATCCATGGTGCAAGTGAGGCAACAGCAAATGCATACAAGAAGCAATTCCAAACAGACTTAGCAGGATTCCTAAGAGCAAGATCACAGGAAATGAAGAGAGGTGGGTCCATGTTTCTTGTCTGTTTGGGCAGAACTTCAGTGGACCCCACAGACCAAGGTGGGGCAGGCCTTTTATTTGGGACCCACTATCAGGATGCTTGGGATGATCTTGTCCAAGAGGTAATCATCATATCATAGCAGCAGCAGCAGCAGCTGCTGCTCCTGCTACCCATCCTAAAAGAAAAAACATTCATTCTAATTTTGATGTGTGTGCTCTTCTATGCATTAATTGCACAGCACTAGTTCTATACTCATATTTCACTCCATATATTCAAAAATTATGATCAAATTACACTTAAAGTACATTTTTATTAGTCAAGTATGAAACATTCAAAATATATATCACTCGTTCAATCGTTGGGTAATATTTTAAACATAAACAATGAATATTTCATATATATTTTGCACATTAGGCAGACCAAAAAGCAAGAAAACACCATGCAAAAGATGATATGATAATTGTACATGTAGTATACGTCTCTTACAACAAGGAAAGGCCTCATTATGAAATGTCACTGGTCATGATTAATCCTAGTCAAATTTAACCGTTTGATGCCTCACCAGGACTAAAATCCAGCCATCCATCTGTCGATTGCCCAGTTGTCGGCAACATAATTAACTGTTTCCAAGTGGGTAGGACATATTGTCATAAGAAAAATTTTTCTGTACCACCAAACACAATCATACCTTATAAACTAGACGAAGAAAGTCACATTTTCAACCCACATTTGATCATTGCTCATGAGATAACAATGAAATTGAGAGTGTACAAAACTACTTTCTTTGTTGGATAAAAATAAGTACAAAACTTTACTTTAATCAGAGTTTCACTGTGTGATTATGATAAGGCATTCATGTATAGATTTTTATGCATGTGATTTTACAATAGCTGCATCTATCCCCACCACACCGTATGAAAATTATCTAATTTATAGCTTGAAATAGTGGGTTATTTTTGCATGTGGGCTCTCATCATATAGCTCCACTAGTAGGCCTAAAACAAAGGTTGGAGTGTGGAAAATATAGTTGCTGAAATATTTTTATCATTTTTACAATTTTATATGAATTAAATTGAATTAATTAGAATTTAGAGAATATTAAAAAAGATGGAAACTAATTAAAGTTTAATGTACCAATGACAGGGACTTATTAGTAGTGAGAAGCGTGACAATTTCAATATTCCTGTGTATGCTCCAAGCCTACAAGACTTCAAAGATGTGGTAGAAGCTGATGGCTCATTTTTTATAAACAAGCTGGAGGTTTTCAAAGGAGGGAGCCCTCTAGTGGTTAACTGTCCTGATGATGCAGCCGAGGTGAGCCGAGCTTTAGCGAATAGCTGCAAGAGTATCTCGGGAGTGCTTGTCGATGCCCACATTGGCGACCGGCTAAGCGAGGAGCTGTTTCTACGGGTGGAGCGCCGAGCCAGGAGCCGTGCAAAAGAGCTACTAGAGAAGCTACAATTTTTTCATATAGTTGCATCACTTTCTTTTGCTTAGCTATTAAAAAAAAAAGAAAGTGTACATTATAAGAAAAAAAAATGCTTCTCTCTTTTTTCTCTTTTTGAGAGTTATGGTTGTCTTTTTTCCTCTCTTATTGTGTGCTACTTACAATGCATGGAAAAAGGCAAGAAACAGTGTCGGAGCATACAAAAGAGAAGAGCAGCCTGAAAAAAAAAAAAAAGCTTTGCTTCACTCAGCTTTTCCTTTCTAATACTTGATGGTTTTTGAGTCTATGTTCCCTTGAATCCAAACTAGTAAAAAAAAAGCCTGTAAACCCTTTTCACTTTGCTTCCTTTGAAGCCTATTATTGATGTTTATAGAGGCAGTGCGAGCTATATTGAGCTAATAGATTACTAGTCTAGTTAGTTGAGTACTGTTCAACTTCTTGAGTGTTGCCTCTGATCTTATGTATAATTAAATCTATGTTTTTATATGTACCAAAAGAACTTTTTGTATGATATATATATATTTATATGAAGGATTTGCTTTTTGTAACTACTCAAACCTTTGCAATCAATGCTAATGGACTCAAATTTAATTACTTCACTTTTAGTTCTTTATTTAGGAGGATGTATTGTAGAGAGGGGCCAAAGGTAGTTACTTCAGTTATCAACTGGGAAATGTCCTCTTTTCTTTTCAGAAGTCCCTTTTGACTCTACTGACCATCGAATCAAATTTTAACTGTTTATTATTTTTCAAACAATAATTGCATATCTTGCACAGAATTTACAAGTTGCTTTAATCTTACATTTCACCAATTTAAAAACCCACCCTTAAAGTAGCACTACTACATAACTAAGCAAAGCAGTGTAATATGTGTACATATATGGCTACTTACTCATAAATTTCTTCTTGAATATCATATATGAAAATATCAGCCTCTTCTGGCAATCTAAAGCTCACCCTTTTCTTAATCTTATTACTTTGACTCCTTCTCAATGAAGAACAAGAAACATCCACTTCACTGCTAGTACTGTTAAGTTCACCACTCTTTAGAAGTCTCTGCTTAGAGAAACTGCTTCTTGAGTTGGAAGCATAATCTGAATTATCCTCTGCCAAAGAAGGGTAGACCTTGTTTTGCTTGAGAGCTAAATGGCAGTGTGCTAATTGTTCATCAGCATTAGTACTACTACTGTAATAGGTGTTCAAAGCTGGTGATGATAATAAACAATCCCGTAAAGTAGTGTACTCTTTATCTTTGACCAACTGTTCTTGCTGCTTCTGCTTCTCTTGTGGGTTCAAGTCTCTCTTCTTTGCCTCATCCTTCTGTTGTGAACATCTTTGCTTCATGATTTTATTGTTTGTTGTTGTTAATAAACCAGAATTTTGATCATTCGAGTGCTCCTTAGGAAATCTTTCCGGGCGGCTTGATCTCCCGAGACAAGAACAGATCACCCCCATTTCTTCTTAGAGCCAACAAGGAATCATAGATTAATGACTAGTTTTTGTTTTTGTTTTTTTTAAAAGTAATGACTAGCTTATGCTTTAGATGTATAGTTTGGTGTACATTATTTATAGGATGTTTCATTGATGTTGCCTCCAAGAGTGGAGCTTAGGTATATTCAAGGAACTAAGCAGATGAGGATAAAATTGAGTTACATATATATTTGGCAGAATCTGTTAGCAGAATCTCTTTTAAATAACTGTGAATGAATTGGACAAAAGAATATATTTATCATCAATAAACCTAAAGTGGATAAATATATATTACGAGTGTTACATAATTATTGTAAAATTAATCTAAGATGATAGATAATGTTTCTTGGCTTGTCCGAAACTTGTGATAAAGGCAACACCACTTAGCTCACGACACCAGCTAAATTGTTCAATACAAGGCTGGAAGCCTGGAACTGGACAAAACACTTCAAATTCAATGGTAAGGACAATGCTGTTTGTCTTGTTGCAAAAGATTTAAGCGTTAAATCAACGTTTTCTTTTTTTAAATTTTTATTTTGACCTGTCAGTTGCAATTGACAATCTTAGAATCTATCTCTTCTTGTTGTGAAAATCCATTAAAAAAAAGGAAGCATACTAAAACGAGAGAAAATCATATTATTGGTTTGTAAGAGTTTTATTCACCTTGAAACCATCCACCACAAACAGCCGAAGGAGAAGATTCAGACTCGGTAATATAGGATATTTATGAAGGGAGAATCATGTTTACAATTACAAGTACCATGATCCACCCACAACGATAAAGACATCAATACACTGTTGGATCAAAGGTTCAGCACAAACAATGTGATCACAATGAAATACTGATAATTTTTAAAAACCAACAGCAACTAACAAAGTAGTATTATTGCCTGAAGCAGCTTAAAATTGGTCAAGTTTCTATGCTCAAGGGTCGAACTAGTAGTCAAACTGAAACACCAAACACATATAAAGGCAGCAGGTGCTTCCATTTTGTATCCTGCATATCACAATACTTGAGACACCTGATATCCAATTTACTATTATATCATTCTTGAGAAGTTTCAGTCAGCATTTATGCCAGACTCGACTAAAAAAAGAGTCCTCATCGAATCTTGAGAACAAATCTCAGAAATTAACTTCCAATTGTCGCAGCACACATTAACCATGATCTAGCATGGATTAAATGCTCATGATTTTTAACTGCCATAAAGCCATTGCACCTTATAATTCATGCATATGCATATTTTAGGTTACTGTCTAAAATCCTATCCACCAATACCAAGGATCAACAAGAAGGCTTCAATGTATAGGCGAAATGAGAATGATATATGTCCATTCCTTGCAAATTCAAAGATTTTTAGAAGAGGTTTCAATCTGAAAACAAATACACAGTAATATACAACCTGAGCTCTCAACATCCAACCAGGAATAAGATGCCACAAAGGACAGAGGAAAGAGGAAATATCAATAACTTCCATTCGCTCAGTGTGTTAAAACAGTCAATTGCAACTCTCTTTGTGCAAATATCTAATCAATTTACATATTGAAGAATTCAAAAGCCAAAACCAAATGACAGAAGCACCACTGGAATCTGACCTTAATGGGAAAAAGAATAACTCACTGACCAGCTGATGGGTTTGTCAGCAATTCAAGTGACTTCTTCAAGTAGTCCACTGCAACTGACACATCATCAAATGCCAAAGCCCCAACTGCAAATCTAGCAGCTTTGTGTGCCTCGGCGATTTTCTCAGGTGGAGGCTGGTAATTGCTGTCATATTTGTAAGTTTGAGCGGAAGTAGGAACAGGATCCGAATTGGCCCCATTTCTACTGCTTGAAGTGTATTGAGCAGTAGATGGATAGCTGCTTGGTGGAGGTGATTGTGGAGCATAAGAAGGATCAGAGCCCTGATAATGAGAAGGATAATGTGATGGGACTGATGGAAGACTACTTTCTGTAAAACCGGGATAAGACTGGAAATTGGGATATGAGTAGGATGGTGTTTCATGGGATGGATAGTTATGTGGCGCATGCTGTTGAGGTTCTTGTGAGTAGGACTGATGGTGGTATGGCTGAGAATATGGAGAATCCTCTGATCTGCTTGCTGGAGGAGGTGGATGGAAATCATGGGAAGGATAACCACCAGAAGGGTAAGAGGCAAGTGATGGTGGGATGTTTGCAGGATGGTGGTTGTTAACTTGGTCATGGAACTGAGGCTGTGAGCCCACGTGAGCAGAATGCTGATTGTTAACCTTCTCATGGAACTGAACTGACGGTGAAATGCTTGTTGAATGATGGTCATTGACTTGATCATGGAAGTGTGTAGATTGATCAGATTCTGGTCGGGTACTGGTAGCTGCAGTCTCGGTAGTCCTAAGATCCTGCAACAATAAACATATATTGAAGATTCCTCAAAATCATCCAAAACCGTCCTTTCCTACACTTTTGTGATTCTAAAATTTAAAGTTAAAAAGTAAACATATCATGTCAAGTTTCATTTATAAGCTCAAGCTGCTGATAGCAAAAACATACATAACCACCACCAGGTGTACCCGATGGAATTGATAAGTCTTCATCATCAGCAGGAGGACCTGGATTGGGCTTCCTTCCTTCTTTCAAAGCTTTCCTTATATCTGCAGCTTTCCAAACTGCATACTTCTGTTTCTGCTCAAGCTGTAAAATATAAACAAACAAAAAAGTCAAATAAAAATTTTTTAAAAAGTAAATTATTAATTTTTTTCTTTTGCTTCTTCTTTTTTTTTTTTTTTTTTTGTTTTTTTGAAAGCATGAAAAAATACATAACATGTAATGCATTGATGTTTGATGCTAAAATATTCAAGCTGAGGTTGCATATCCCCTAAATTCTTTGAAGAACAAATAAGGCTTTCATGTGCAATAAGATTACTAGGAACTCACATCCGGTTGAAGGGCACCAAACTGGTTTAAAATCTCAAAGAAAATGCTGGCTGCATAAAATGTTTTTGCAGTACTCCTGCAATCAAGCATAGGCCTCAAATAAAAAATCTAGAATGGAAAATTTCTCAAATCAATCAAATGAATATGAACAATAAATCGCCATTAAGTTAATTTAAACTATGTTACTTATGTAGTTGTATGAAAAATATGATCGCACATTGATGTCACAGGATAAAGTCCATACACTATACTTAAATGGTCCAAATTACATGCTTTCCTACTGCCTTGCCCCCACACAGGATTCAGATGGAAGGACAACAGTCATAACTAAGGTTTTTCCTAGCACTGAAATAAGCCCATCATATCATATATTCATTGAACGCATATAATGTGCGGGAAAAAATTGAAGTCTTTGTGATTTTAAAATCAATCCTCAGAAAACCATCATGCTTAACAATGAAATTGTTATAATAATAAATTTTAACACCTTCACTATAGCTCACATGTAACACCCTAAAAAATATTTAAATGTAACTCTGCTCAACCCCTTTTTCCCTAGTAGAAGAGCAGTGAGTTGCAAAACAAGGTTTTGTAAAGGTGGCAACTTTTCCATCTGCGAGGTAAATCAACCAAAAGAAAAATGCAAAGCCTCAACTCAGAATCTAAAAATAAGGCTAAAAAAAGTCATACAAATCGGCCCGTCCAGCTCGATCTTGCTTATCTGCCTTCCCAAAAACATTCAAAGCAAATCCTTCTACATGCAAATTATCATCCGGCCCCAAATTCAGCGACTTCCTATCCTGTATAAGACCAAAACCATCAAGAAAATGAAAAACAAAAATAACTCAATATAACTTCTATTTTTCACAAATTCACATGTATGGGCATTACAGGCAGCAAAAAAACACATAAAAATGATACTTTAAGCTGCAAAGCGGATCCCAAAGATTAATTTCGCACATTCAAATAAAGCAACCAGGCAACTTGTAAGCAATACCCAGAGCCTCAGTACCAGTGCAATCACAAAAACCATAAAGATTATTTCTTTTACTCCTCTAAAAAAAATTAATAACTTCAAAAGATCAAAAAAAAAAAAGAAGAAGAAACCTTCTCAAGCTGCTTCATAAGGGAAAGCAGGAGAGAATTAGTAGTCTTGGTTCGCTCGCTTTGTGGAATCTTTAATCCCTTCTCCATCGCATATAATCGACCTAATCAATTAATCAACCAAAAAAAAAAAAAGAAAGAAAATTAGGGTTAGGGTTTTGCGATTAAAAGAGAAGTAGGGAGAAAGAGAGAGAATATTACAGTAATAAGCAACTAAGGGTTCGTGCTTTTGCAGCTCATCGGCTCGTTGCAGATAGGGTAACAGAAGCTTTGCAGGTTCGTTGTCGCTCGCCATTTTCTTTAGCTTCGATGATCTCTGCGCAGGCGATGACGCTTCAAGCTTGTAAAGTTCTAATAAGTATTTAAAACTACGTCGTTTTGTTTTTAAAATATATACTGGAGGACCTCTGCTGTTTAGGAAACTACTATAGTATAGATCCCCTCACGTTTGGACCGAGGCATCAAAAACGCCCCCCTTCGAAAAACACAAGTTATATTATTGTTTAAACAATTTAATAAAAAATATATTATTGTTTAAACAATTTAGGAGTTTATATTTTTTTATTAAATTTTTTAATAAAAAAAATTAATTTTTTACTGTTTTTTTTAAATTAAGGATTTAATTACTTTCCTTGATAACAATATTTTGGTTAATTAAAAAATTAAAAATACAAAATAAAACTTATAATTGTGCTTTTTCTTTCTTATACATATTATTAAAAAATATAATTTATTTGATTAGCTGAAATGGATTGCTTTGGCTTAATGTTGTTTTTAAATTTGAACTGTAATGTAGTCATTATGCTAAATTAATTGTTAAAAGTTCTAGTGAAATCGAACTAAATTAATAAAGTTCCATAAGTTTTGAATTTACTAAAAAAATATAATTTAAAATTTTTAATGATAAATTTTAGAAATCTATAAATTCTTAAAATTTTTTGAACAATTTTTTAAAGATAGCCAAATTCACTATAAAAAAAAAAAAGGAAAACACTATGTGATTTCTTTTTTTAACACTTAGGTGACCTATGATATATCGTTATTAACACTTTAATGACAAATTAGAAACATCATTAAGTAATTTTACGTGGTAGATATCATGCCACGTAATCTGCTACGTAGAATTACTTAACGACGTTACTAATTTATCACTAAAGTGCTAACGGCAACATACCACATGTCACCTAAATGTAAAAAAATAAATCACAGACCCTTCATGCTAAAAGCGCTAAACCACAAAATACTTTTTCGTGCTTTTCTCTTAAGTTTTTAATAGAATAGCATAATTAAAATTTTATATAAATAAAAAAGTATCATACGTTTTCAGCGTTTTAGTATTAGGGCCTATTTTTTTTTTTTTTATAACACTTCAAAACCAAATGATATCATATTTATAGCACCTAAAATTTGTTATAAACTCGTGATTTCTCTAATAGTTTTAGGTGCAAATAATAATAGAAAAATAAAAATATTTTTTTCATATTTTTATTTTACAAAAAGATTCTAAACAATACAGAGCATGACATTATTGGTAAATTCATATTTAAATCATGAGAATTTAATAAAATTAAAAAATCAAATTTTTTAGTTGTTGAAAGAAAAAGAAATTATGAGTTATAATAAATTTTGTTATTTAAATATTAAAAAATATAAAATTATAGAATATTGAAGTGTTACAAAACCACAAGCTCCTGATTTTAAAATACTTGAACCGCATGTACTTATTTATACTCGTTCTTAAATTTTTATAGGCATTTTCAAACTCAAACTCCATTTGTTTCTAGAAAATATTATATTTTTTGAAAAATATTTTTTCTGAAAAATTTTTCTAAAAAAAACATGTCCAGTGTATGTTATTGGAAAATTTTTTTTTTTTTTATAAAAGTAAATTTTTTATACTTGTAATTTGTTTAAATATTATATTTTTAATTTATTCATTCATACGAAATAAAAGTTCAAAAAATAAAATTTAAAAATTTTCTGACAATCAGTGTTGTGGTTAATGCAAGTTTAATATTTTATAGGATGGGATTTTGAAGTTATTATTCTTAAAACTTGAGTTCTTATATTTGAATGCAAGTTTTGCAGCAAAAACAGTATCTTAGGCATAATGAATTCAAAATTTTCAGTGAGTATATGTTCTATGGTTCAGCAACAATGACAGACACCTTGCCGTGATCTTGCACTGCAAAGTTTGGCATAGATACTCCCATGCACCCAGAAGGCAGCTTGGCAGCCGCAAAGCCTCCCTTATGTGAACATTCATCATGATTTCTTTGATATCCTGCTTGAGGATTAAATACATAAATGGAGTAGGCAATTTGCACAAGATGCTGCCATGCTAATGAAGATGGCATATGCCAACCCATGAGGCGGTAGAGGAACCAATGATTTCAACCATCTGACTCAAAGAGGTAAAGCACCATAAATTATAACAACTCCAAATGCCAATACAACATATAAGGCCAAAAAAGAAAAAAGAAAAGCAGTTTCTCTCCGGTTCTCTGTTTTTCACATTTCACATCTATATCACTACAACAAGCTCCTAGTAGTAACAATAGTACTATCAAAAGGGTGTAAACCTACAGAGATCTGTCTTATTATTGTCATGGTGAAGCTGGAATTGCGTCATTACCAGAAATGTGGGAGGCAGCATCCTCTTTTGATATGGCCACATAGTTAAGAGGGGCTGCTGGCCTACTGCTACTAGTACTATCTCTCCTCCCTTCTTTAGTGTTGGACCTGCTGCCATTTTGATGAGCATTCAAGGATAACCGTCTGCTGGGAGTACCATTCGCACCTCCGTTTGCACGAGGACCCACCACTTTTTTTGTACCTACAGGTCGAGCAGGGCTGGGCCTTGAACCGAAAACAGCCTCCTGTTCTGTGCTTTGCTGCTCACCGTACTTCTTTTGATCCTGCATTTCCAAATGTTTAAACCTCCTTTAGTAATTTATCAGATTCTTCAAACCTTCATACCGAAATGGAAGATCGAGCAACCCTAAAGTCAACTTTGACCAAAATACACTCAAAACAAGTTGGTCTACATTCAAGTACGTGTTGGACCCGCAGTACTCACTCAACTGAAACTTACCCTAAGTTTTCGCTTTTCTTCTTCCCTTTCCTGCCTGAGCATGGCATATTCCTCTAGCATGGCCAGGAGAGGAACTCCATCATAAACAAATTGCATGCCACGATCATCCTCCCATGCTTGAGTTTTGGCAACCAAGGTATCCACCAGTGCTAAAAGACCAAAAAGAAATACTTAAAATAAGATCATGAATGTTTAAAAGAACTCATCTGTCAAAGTCAAGTACGAATTCTACAGGTACCTGGAATTTTGTTTACCAATATACGGGCTTTCTCTGCACGCTTGAGATTCAAGTGCGCACCTCTGCTAGCATTGTACCGGTTTTCATCCTGTTTCAGCGAGACAAGGTCAATTAATTATAACACCCAAGTAAACTCCTTCCGAGGGAAGTTCCCAACTTAAATTAGATCTATCCTCTGCTGAACTATAACTTTTTCATCTGTTTCATTCCTCATCATCCTAGTAGATTCTGAGGTTTGGTGCAGGTAACTTTTGTTATTCACATGGAATACATAGTTGGATATTGTTAAGTAATCTAAAACTGGAGGACAGGAGTGAATGATAGATACCCTATTGTAGTCCTCAAGCCAGCTCTCTTCCTCACATGCTGACATCCATTTCTCAACCTTGTCCAAAATTTCTTTTCTGCTGAGAGCTTCTTCTTTGGCTTGTGATATCTGATTATCCATGTCAGCCAGTAACTCAGTAGGCTCAACATTCCCAGGATCAATCAATGCCATGATTTTTTCCCGAGCAGCCTCTGGATCTATTTCTATATGTGCACGAGCATAAATCTCTTCAAGTTCTGCTTGCCTTTTGAAGGCAATTTCTTTCATCCTGCTGGCTTTCAGCTGGTCAAGCCTTTCCACTTCAACCTCAGCCTTAAAACAAATGATAGGGAAATCAGTAACAGCTATTACAGTTCATTAAAATCTATGTTTCTGTTTAATTGCAGAACTCAAATACCTGCTCAATCAGATCCATAGTGAGAGCGCCAGGGACAGTCACTTCATCAACAGAAGCTGACATATTACAGGTAACATGATCAAACAATTCTCGTTCGTCTGCAGAGGTATCCATCAGATTCCATAGATCAATCAGCTGAGCTGCTAGCTCTTGAAGCTGTCAATAGAGATATATGTCAGATAGCTTTATTTAACATATAACAGGAAAAAAAAAAAAAGTGCCTGTGCCTCTTCGCTAATCCAAAAATTACTGAATTTAAGTGCACAAAGAAAAGCTTGTAACATCCCATCCAATTCCTAAAAGAACAAATTCTGACTACTTATTTTCGCTTAGATATCACTTTTAAGAGATAATAAAGAAAAATTATCAGGAATCGAGACAATTTTTTTAATGCTCTGAGGTCCTCAATAGAGATAAGTATGCAACAAAAGTTCTTTTCATTATGATTCAGTAAATTATCAAGAGGATTAGCTATTCATCCTTCCTCAGGTTAAAAAGTTTGTATCCAACTGCTCAAATACAAGAGAAGAAAGTGACAAGTTATGCCCTTCTTTCACTAGCACCAAAATCTAAAGCAGATGAATTTTTTTTTTTTTGAAAAAAAAAAAAGCAACTCTTACCTTATGAAGCCTCTGCTTCTTATCTTCTTTTAGTGCTAAGACAGTCTTAGCCAGCCTTGCTAATGTATCATTACTAATACTTTTGGACTGCACACCAGAAGAGTCATTTAAGCTTGGATGAACTTCGGTTACAGTACTGAGAAAGTCAATCCCCAGGACAGCACAGAGATCATGCACGTTGCTCACGAATTCAAGAACCTTCTGCAACCTATCACTCTAACATACCAAATAAGCAATAAGCAATGGTAAACCAAACAATTTACAGACAATGGACCATCATTAAAAAACAGAGACTTACCTTTTCCTTCTGAAGTTCCTGAAGTTGAGCATGATATTCATCTAACTTCTTCAGAGATAGATCAGTCTCATCAACTGCAGGAGTCTCACTATCATTTGAGTTCCCAGCAATTTCTCCGCAAATTTTCTGAATTTGTGACTGTACATCAGAAAATTCCTTTACCCTTTCTTCTTTCTGTTTCCACAGCTGTTCAAGTGCAGGTGCTATAGCTGCTAGTTGTTCCTTGATTGTTCCAGAAGTTTTCTCATGCTGCATTCAGAGACAATGGAAGCCATAAAGAATCCAGCTTTTGCTCTTTCTTATACCCCCAGATATAAAACCAAATAAAGTGAAAAAACTCACCATTCCCACAAAGCTTTTTTCTCCAAGAGCTGAAAGAAGATTGGCAAGTTCAATTTTGGCATCTGACAATGCCTCAAGAAGCTGTGCCCTTGACGTTGCAGCCTGCTCAACTTTTTTCTTATACACATCCAAGCACTCTTGTTCTATTTGAAGAAGCATCTTGTCCCGTTCCTCATCACTTTCACCAACCTCATCCCAAATTTCCTAGTAGACATCATAAGCAGCAAGTTACACTATTACTTTACAGAAAACACATGAACAACAAAAGACTATAAAACTTAAAATACCTGTAGTTTCTGCAGTAAAGTGCCGCAAGTTGTTTCTCCAAGAAGGGGATTATGACCCTCCGTGACCGCCATTTACAGCAATCCTACAACCTAACATGCACCATAGAGCATTCAAAAGGAATTCTAAATTTATGTTTTTGTGAATGAAGAGACATTCATTACTGTTACACTTAAACTGCAGTCCAAGATTAAGCATCAAACATATACCGTTGTTGATCAGCGAGCAGCAGACCTTTATCAGACCAACAAAACATGCACACCTGTGAGAAATGGTCACAAACAACTTGTAACAGGTTCAAGCAAATAGTTGAAAGACATAAAAATTATTAAGCCTGTGGAGGAGGAAAAAGAGTAGCCAGCTCAACGGTTCAAAATTTCAAACTCATTTCACATCAAGTGCATCAGAACATTCAAATGCCGCTGGATGGTAGATACAAGAAAAAGAAAAGGATCAAACCACACCCATTGCTTGGGAAAAAAAACTAGCATTTATGCTACATATAAAGGCCCCTAATTCATAAAAGTTTAATAATCCACAAACTGCTTGTATCTTTTCCTTAAAACACCTACTGATTTTGGCAAACACAGTTTCAGGCGATGATCATCAACTTCAGTTTCCCTATAGGCTGAAACACACATTCCAAATCACATTACCACTTGGTTTCTAAGAAACTTCTATAATTCTAAATCTTGTACACCCAGTGGATCAGGCAGGGAAAAGAAATCACGGTGACTTCTTTGCTTTACCACATTTCTTATTGGCACTGCACCAGACAACTCATTCTACTTGGATTTGGAAATTTACACATTTTTTCTCTTGCTCGCATATTCTCAGAATCCAAAATGTCAACCATTACTTCATTGCACCACAGCAAGAGTTAACTGAATCAGGACAGCAATTAGCGCTTTCTCCCTAGTTCACATTTACTCACAAAACAAACTAAACCTCATTATAATTAACCAAAACTCACTCAATTAAACAAATGATGACATGTCTGCAAATATCTCAAACTACCAAACTAAGGATCAAAAAGAAAGACATCAAAGCCAAGATCTCAAATTTTCAACTCAAAATACAACAATCAAAACCCAAAGATCACAATCAAACGAAATTCACGTCACATTTCTCAGCAAACATAAAACAACCAAAAAAGATCCCAAGAATTCAACCTCACTTGAACATAAAATGCACCACTATAAACTCCACATTGACAAAATCAACCAACAAAACAGCTTCAAACCCACCTAGATCTCTCCATCGTCCATAAAACTCAAAAACAAGCATGACCCAGAAGCGAAACAGTACTGAAAATGAGATCAAGAAAGCTCTACAGCTAAAACAGACCTCAGAAACAAAGAAGTAATGTGAAAGGTGAAGTCTTTAGCAAGAAAAAGGGAAACAGTGCTTACCCAGATCGTCCTTGGAGCAAGGGTTTTTGTGGGTATGTTAGTTTTCAGATCTAAAGCAAAGCTTGCTTCTTTTCTTTGTGTGTGTGCTTGTGGTCTTTGGTCTGTGAGTGTTTGTTGTGTGCACTGACTGAGAGAGAGAGAGAAGGTAACTAAAGGACAGAGACAGAGTCATGCATGTGGGTCCCTTCATTTTCTTTTTAATATCTAAATCTAATTGTCTAAAGAAGTCGCTTTGTTCCCTTAACTGCCCGCATTTTTTGGCTTTATTTACGAATATAACACTGTCACTGTACACTGTGATATTACATAATAGCTGGCAAAAATAATAATAATAAAGTATTAATGATTAACTTATATAAATGAATGATTAGAAATTGCAGAGTTTGATTAATAATTCAATTAACAAAACTGTAAACATGTAAACCCTTCATCTATTATTTATCTAACAGAATTTAAATCATCATCTTTGTTATTAGTATATATTTTTTTCATTTTAATTTAAAGTCATGTATTAGTTTTGATTTTTTTACTTTTAAGTAAATTAAATTTATTTTTTGAAAATTAATAAATGATGTGAGATTAAAAATGTATTGCACAAATATTTAAAAACTCATGAGATTTTTATTTTTTGTATGTTTAATTGCTTGACACATACATGTAGTAAAATTAGAAGTTTATAACATTAATTGATTGTTATTTTTACTCATTCATTTAAAATATATAATTTTTCTAAGAGATCACAACAGTATATATTTGTATGTTTTTTTTAGCATTCATTTTTAACTAGAATTGGGGAAACAATAATTGAATTCTTGATCAATTAATGTATTGAAAAGAGTTAATTACTCAACTTTTCGACATATATTAGTATGATTTAATTGTCCTAACAGTTGATTTTTATAATAACTTTTTATTATACTTAATGTGTTTACTATTTGATAGTCACAATAATTTTAATTACTTTAAAATTCAAATTAAATAAATTAAAAAATTTAAAACTTTTTTCAATATTTATTTTTATGCATAAGGATTAAACTTAATTTGTTTTATAATTACTGTTGATATCCAGCAATTATAACAATTCCGACTAATTCATATAAAGTTATAAGAAAGTAATTTTTATTGGCATTTTTTTATTCAAACTCAAAATTCCATTAAAAGAATTAAATTTTTATTTACTTAAACTAAACTAAAAGACGTTAGTTATTTTTTAATTATGGGATCAATCAACCAAACAGACGGTGGTAAAGACATGAGTACTAATGGCTCAATGTGGCAAAATAGACATTTAATTTCTACCTGTGTGAAGTTATTAGTGAGGGCAAAATGAAGGAAACGAATCCATTGGTAATTTTTTGTTAGCTAGAAATGGAGGACTTCATAACAATTCAAATTCAATTCCACAATTTTATGCCCTTTCTTGCATTTTGAATAATTAATTTCTATGTTGATGAGGAATTGGGTGGAAATGAGCTTTTGCTTAAATGATTTCCATTATTGAATTTGAACTAACCACTAACCATTTTTCACAAACAAGGTGTTTATGTCATGTTGATTGTAAGGATTATTTTATATTGCTAAATGCTTTTTTTTTTTTTTTTTAAGCGCAGTACAAATAGTTAGTATATTAGTCATGTTAATATAGAGAAGGGGAAAAAAAGGTAAGCGATTCTTGATCATCTAAGGACCTACCAAAACATAATGTCACTGCACCAAATAATAAAAAATGGTTTTTTTATTTACTAATTAAGTTTATTTCTTAATGTTGTCATTGAACTCACCAAATTAATGTAATCAATATTTTTAAAATTGCTTGAAAAAATAAAATATATTCAATTGTGAATATTTTGAGAACTAAGCAAGGAACTTGAAGTTCAATATAAAACTCTTTATATATATATATATATATTGTTATTATTTTCATTTTTTATCTGCTAGAACTAAAATTAATTATCAAAATCTAGAAATAAATCAAAAAAATTTATCCTTTAGTTTTCATTCAGTCAAGACTTTAGTTATTCCGAAAGAATTCCGACGAATCTCTTATATTAAAAAAAATTGAACCCCCTTTATTTTATAAAAACAAAACAATTTAAGCCCTCTATTTTAATACTATAAAACAATTTAGTTTCTCAAATTTTTAGTTACTTTAAATTTAAAATTTCAATGTCAATTAAATTTTTAACACCTATAAATGTATGTATCAATATAATAAATAAAAAATCAAATTCTAAATTTCCATATATTTTATTTTATATTCATTTTTGGCATTTAATTTAATTATTTTTTTTATTTTAATAACTTAAAAAATTGCAATTGTTGAAATTAAACACTAAAAAATGAATAATTTTATTTTTAAAATGAAAATCAAGCAAATTAACAAATTCATTAAAATTATTACTTAATTTTAGAATATAGGATAATGATAGAACTATGTGTAAATATTGGAAAAATAGTTACTTTTAAATGTTTAAAAATTAAAAATTTTAATTTTATTAAAATGAAGGGATTAAATTGTATATTTTCATAAAATAGAGGGACTAAACTGTTTTGTCCTTATAAATCATAGGAACTAAGTGTTTTTTAATATGAGAAATTCACTAAAATCCTATCGGAAGGACTAAAGTGTTGACGGGGTGAAAACTGAAGGATAAAAAAATTTGATTTTCAAACAAGAGGAGGAAAGTGTGAATTAGGTCAAATCTCAGAGTGAAAAAAGTAATTCACTCTTAAAAATATTATCTTTAAATATTTTTTAGCTATTTTCTTATAACTTTAATTTTTTTAAAAAAACTCAAGCATCTGTTAGTTAAAAATTTAAATAGAAATTTTATAAAATTAAAATAATAAAATAACAAAATGTATTAAATCGCCGGATATAATTTATTTACATTTGAATATTGAAAGCAAAATAATATTAAATAAATGGAAGTGGCAAAATTAGTAGTTAAAAATAGAGAAGAAGGGCAAATGGGGTTGAAGAAAAAAGGGAAATGGATGCAATTGCAAAAGTATCATAAAATGGAAAGCAAAATGGGATAAAAGTCATTTTCAATGCAAGGTGTATATCACGTATTATATCACGACAGGAACAGAAGTCTCTTTATCTTTAATGCATCACCATGCAAAGTGATGATGATCATCATTATTTACAAATACAAAATCCCTTCACACCAATGATGACATATCTAATAGTATTGTTGTAAGCTCGATAATATATAAGTAGCATTATTGTAAGTTCGATAATATGTAAGTTTCATATCGATAATATGTAAGTAGCATTGTTGTAAGCTCGATAATATGTAAGTTTCATATTTATCCGATAAAAAAATCACTATATTTTTTAAATATTAATTTTGCATCACATGCATGGTTTATGCCTTATAGAAGCCACATAACCAGCTTTAATATATTTGTTATGATTTTATTTGGATAAATTGAATTAAAAAAATATTGATTTATTTAAAATTCCACCTTTATTATTTATATAAATGGAATAATTAAGGAGGGATTAATTTAATTAGTGTTAAGTTTGTAGTATATGTAAATCAGTTGGATTGATTTTTGTTTTTTGGTTAAATAACAGTCTAATAAGGAAGTGGTTTACTTGCTACTTCTCTCAAATAATATTTTGAAATACATAATTAAATTTTACTTAATTTTTAAAATTATTTTTCATCTAATTTAATGATAAAAAATTATTGTTTGTTATGTAATTTGTCAATGATTAAATTAGTTGATCTCTTTTAATTAAAGATAACAATAATAATAAATGAAAAAAAATTAAGAAATGATGTTTTAATTTCTTCATATTTTCTTTCTCTTTTTTTTCCTTGCAAATGCCCCACATTGTATCCTTAGCTTTGAACAATTGCACACCCATTTGTTGAGTCTATAAGAAACATTTATTTTTTAGGTTGACAAAACATAACACATTAAGATTTTTTTCTAAGGAGTCAGGACATGTTTTTCCTGTCCACGTTGTTTTATAAATTATATATATATATATATATATATATATATATCATCAACTTAATTATGACCAACTTTTGTATTCAAAAAAAGCCACAAAACAAAATTTTACGTTGATGCATTTTTTAAAAAATAAATAGATGTAATGATTATGTTTTTTCCTTAAAAGTTAAAATAAACATTGTATGGTTTTGAATAAGTTTTGTGCATATTAAAATAAGTAAAATTTTTATATTCAATTTCTACATTTAAAAATTGTTAGTAACTCAACAATCCTTAAAATTTATTGACAGAGACTATTTTTATTTTAATTTTATCTGAATCAAATTAAAATTAATAAATTTCGAATATCAATAATTTTAATTAAAAAAATTGCTTAATGCCAGTAAAGAAAATCTAATTCTACATCATATTGTCTTCCTTATCTTATGAAACATAGGACAAAAACCAAGAGATATAAATATATTTGCATGATATCTTTTAGTGGGTTGCTTGTATATCTTATCGTTTGATCATAAAAAAGTTTCAAAGATTTGGCTTCACAATTTTATATACCAACATTACTTCATTAAAAAAAAAAAGAAAAGAAATAAGTTGAATAATTTTATATCTAAAACCAATAAAAGCAGGTTTGCGGGGTATGCTTCATGTGGGCAAAACAGAGATAATATGAATACAAATAATTTGGGTGCATTGAACCATCCAAATACCACCTCACATGATTTTTGTACCTATATAGCTTATTATACAATTTATTTTTGTTTCTTTTTTCTTGGCCAGGAATTTGTTTCTGTTTATGGTGCCCTAAAGGCCTAAAGTTTAAAGTTCATGCCTAACTTCCCCTAGAAGAGGGAAAAAGGAGGTTCCTACTTTGATTTATTAATTAATTAGCACTTGTAAACTGGTTTAAAAATGGCACTTGTAAACTTTTGATGACCTTAATTATTGAATAGGACTAAGTAGCTTTTAAGGTCAAAGCAAAAATGCTCGAATTATATGTAAAGATATCTCTCAAGAACCCATGTAGCTGGGGTGAACAATTTTTTATATTTTAATTAGCATTATCTTATTAGTTTATCTGTATAGAAATTACTAGTTGTTTATTTTGGTTTATGAGAAAAATAATAATCACTAATATTTTGAGGACAAATTAATTTCAAATACACTTATATTTAAGTATTTGAAGTTTTAATTAATTGTTACATAATTTTTGCCGCTTTTATATAGTTCTACTTCTACGACATTAGATTGAAATAATTAGAATAATAAAATTATTTAAAATTTTAATGTACTTTATGGTAAATAAGTGACCATCATCTTAAGTTCTACTTTGTTTATTTTAACTTATTTATTACAAAACCAAACATTTATATTGCATTGTGTAGAGATATTTATGGCTCAAATAGTAGGTTTAGAGAGGTCCCCAACCTCCATTGACATCCCTTTGGTGGTTGTTGGTGCTCTACAAAATGAACACCATCAACAACGACCTCCATCAAGTGTCATGCATAAAGTTAAGAGGATGTTTTATTGCTTTTCTGGCTTCTGTTCCACCAACCATTGTATTCA
>CATIWO010141126.1:0-11502 GCA_949673435.1 Macaranga tanarius | reverse complement strand
AGCGGCATATTTCAATAAAAATTTGAATTTTTAACACCCAAAAGCTTAGAATTAACACAAATAATAATCTTAAACAAATGTACAACATGTATACATCGAAAACATGTCTAAATCTATCATTTAAACATCGATTTTGTATACTAAAATTTGAATTCAAATCAAACATATATTTAAAATAAAACTTCTAGTTAGTGCCACTCACCACTTTCTCCAGCTGAAATCCGAAGTTCCTCCTTCTGATTTCTGAATTTTTCTTAGCTCCAAAACACTTGCTTTCTCTTCTTTCTCTCACTTTTTGCTTCTGCCCTTTCCTTCCTCTCTTTCTTCTTTTCTTCTTCTTCCTCCATTCTTTCTACTATTCACTTCTAACAACTCTTCATCTTTCTTTCAACTTTGGTCCTTCTTATTTCCTAATTCACTTACTTCCTTTTGTTACACTTTAATCCTTTATTTCTTTCCAATTTCATCCTTCGAAACTTTACTCAATTAACTCCATCTTTAATATCTTATATTTTATTCCTTCATTTCTCACAATAAAATAAAATTAACCCTTAACAACTTCAATTTAATACCACACACATTCAACCTTAATTTAATATCAACTTAATACAATATAATCGATCTCTTAATCATCGATTCAAAAATGACAATTAACTCCAATTAATATTTATTTAATATAAATAAATATTCCTTATTTATCATTACTTCAAAATAATCTGGTTTAAGGACACGGATGTTACAATTATTTAATGATAAACATACAACATATTTGCAAGTTGTTATTTAATTGTATTAAAATGACAAAACAACTTTTAAAGTGTAGTAATTTGATATTTAAAAGAAGTCCTTAAAATGTGCAAAAATAAAAGTTTGAGGACTTGATATAACACAATTGAAGTCTAAGGGTTCAATGCTAAATTTGAGAGTTTAAGGGCTTGAAAATGGATTTTGCCTAAATTCTTTAACTTTTACTAAATATTTAATTTTGTTCAAATTATTATTACATTTATAATTTTTAAACAATTTAATCCAATTTTATTTTATATTTATAATTTCTTTAAACAGTTTAATCCAAATTACCATATATACAACATAGTCCAAATTTTTATTTTAAAAAATTTTATTTTTTTAAACCTAAAAAAATAATATTAAAAATAAATATGTAATATAAAAAAATAAATATGCAATAATGAAAAATTTATTCAATGAAGTTACAACCAAACATTATACAAAATTTATAATTTAGAGTTTTATAAATATATATTTTTTGGACAAATAATTTAATAATTCCGACTATGGATTTCAACCATTGGATAAATTTCATTATATTCTGAATTTTCCGATTAAATTTTACACAATTTTATTGATTTTATACATTTTTCAATACATGTAGATAAAAAGTATCTGTACAAGTAATTTAAATTGTTAGATAGATTTCATTTTAATCTTAATTGTAGGATTAAATTTTTATTAGAATCTTATCCACTTTATATATTTTTCAATAAATTTAGATAAAAGAGTATCTATACAATTAATTATTTAATAAATGCAAATTTTTTATTGGACAAGTATTTAAAGAAAAAGGGTAAATTGCACTCACGGTACCCAACATTTGAGACATATACCAACAAAGTATCCAATATTTTTTTTGTAACGCAAAACCCTCCAACATTTCAATTCGGTAACGGAGAAGTGCCCAGAGCCACTTTCCGGTAGTCGGAGCTGACCTGTCGCCTACGTGGAGTGTGACCTGTCATGACACGTCAACACGTGAGGGGTAAATTACACTCACGGTACCCAACCTTTGAGACATATACCAACAAAGTGTCCAACCTTTTTGTTTTGTAACGCAAAACCCTCCAACCTTTCAATCTGGTAATGAAAAAGTGCCCAGAGCCACTTTCTAGTAGTCAGAGCTGACCTGTCACCTACGTAGAGTGTGACTTGTTATGACACGTCGACACGCGAGATGGAGTGGGACACGTGACGCCACGACATCGTCACGTGTCCCAATAAAAGCATAAAAAATTAATTTTAATTTGAAAACTGATTTGCCATAACCCCACCTTATTGGTGGAAGTTATTCACACGAAATCAATTCATGTAATAACATTCATACAAGCTGCTAATTTGAATATCCTAAAGCAATCTGCAGAATTCTTTATTTAAGTGCCATTTACAAGATCAAACTCCAAAATTTTTTCAACAAAAGACTAGCAAAATGAAGAAAAACAACAAGAGAGCTAGATAAAGAAGATGATGAAGAAGAAGAAACTGAGATTGATTTTTTATTTTTAGGATTGTTTTTGCTCTATTGTATGAGCTGGTTTTATCTTCAAGATAAAATCAATTTTATCTTGAAGGCACAAATTTTCCTGATGGCCTGCCCTTTTTCTTTTCCTCTGGTGGACTTTCATTTGTTGGTACTGGTGCAGGTGAATTTTTTTTGTACTTGTGCATATTAATATGTGATGGCAAATCAGTTTTCAAATTAAAATTGATTTTATTTTTTTATGCTTTTATTGGGACACGTGGTGATGACATGGCGCCACGTGTCCCACTCTATCTCGCGTGTCGACGTGTCATGACAAGTTACACTCTACATAGGCGACATGTCAACTCCGACCCGAAAAATGGCTCTGGACACTTTTCCGTTACCGGATTAAAAGGTTGGAGGATTTTGCATTACAAAAAAAAGGTTGGACACCTTGTTGGTATATATCTCAAAGGTTGGGTATCGTGAGTGCAATTTACCCCTCGTGTGTTGACGTGTCATGACAGGTCACACTCGCATGTTGACGTGTCATGACAGGTCACACTCCACGTAGGCGACAGGTCAACTCCGACTACCGGAAAGTGGCTATGGGCACTTTTCCGTTATCGGATTGAAAGGTTGGAGGGTTTTACGTTACAAAAAAAAGGTTGAATACTTTGTTGGTATATGTCTCAAAGGTTGGATACCGTGAGTACAATTTACTCAAAAAAAAAAAGAGTAAACATTGATGTAATGTGTTAAATATTTAAATAATATAATATTAGTAAAAGGAAATATAAAATTAGATATAAAAAGAAATGTATAGAGAATATATATTTTTTGGAGTTAAAAGTACAGCAATGAATTAGAGTTAAATTACTGTATAAATTATATTTTTATGTTATGGATTGGAGATGAACTAACAATGTTAGTACAATTCTTTGACCATTTTCTTTAAAAAAATGAAAAACTTTTATTATTAGAGAGATTGTTATATGGATCCAATGAATTATTAATTTGATCTAGTCAAGAATTTCTATACCTAAAACACATGATGTAAATTTGATCTAATCATGAAATAAATAACACAAACACAACCTTGTAGACTTTGTTTTTTGTTTTTCAAGAGAGCTTAGCATGAAATGGCAAACTCATAAGGAACACAATCATCATGGGGAAGGAAAAAATTCTTGCCAAAGTTTAAAAGATATAGAAAATATGCATTCCTGCAATTTAAGTAACAAGTGAAAATGCTCTTAACAAGCAATGAATCTAAAGCTCACTCACGATTCTTGAACTCATTTTCATGGAAAAGGATGAGCATAACTTAGCTCATCTCCTTTCCATCAAGAACCTTGATAGTAGACAAGAAATGCACCAACCATTTTAGGTAGCATGGAACATATCTAAAATAACTAAATTCAGAAGAGAACCATTAAAAATTCTTAACTTCAACCACTGATCCCCATTTTCCAAGACATGGCAAAGTCTTTACCTACAGGAATTCCCAAACCTTGGATCTCTACCATCACACTCCTCTTCTTTTCATCTCCAACTTCAGCAGCCAGATGCTTATGTTCTGATGATTTGATCCCAATGTTCGAGCCCCCGGCTATAGGTTTCCCATTAATTTCAAGTGCAGATGGTTGCCCGCTTCCGCCTAAGCCCAATACGGTAATCTTGTCAATAATCCAGCCCTTCTCCAATGCAAACTTGCCGTCCTGAACTTTTGACCAGACCTTTACAGTTCCCTGATTTGCAGTTGCATAGAGATCAACATATGTGGAATACCCACTTCCAAGTTTCATTTCTGGAATTTCATCATCATCAAGGAAAAGCTTCCCTGTGGCTTCTGCATTACTATCCCCTGCAGGGAAGGTTACTACGAGGGTAAAAGGTGTCATTCTGGCTTGCTTGGAAATTAGTCCACCCTGCTGCATGGGTAGGATGGTATTCTGATACAAGTGCACATTAACCACATGCAAAGGTGCTTCAAGGGTTACATACTTCCCCTCCTTCGATGAAATGATTTGTGACATGTCAAATAAGCTGTACCAAGAACCTGGAGGAAAGAGTGCTTTAACCTCTGATTTACCTTGTTCGAGCACGGGAGATACCATAACACTGCGTCCTAGCAAGAACTGTGTGCTCAATCCATAACATTCGGTATAATCTGGGAATGAGAAGAACAATGGCCGGGCAATTGGGGCCCCACTAACATGAGCCTCATAGTTCAATGTGTACAGATATGGAAGAAGCTTATACCTCATGCCTAGAGCATTTCTAGCTGATTCAGCTACTGACTCCCATTGATAAAGCTCCTGCCTTGGTGAATAGTAGTTGGCGTGATCCCTTGAGAAGGGGTAGAAAGCACCCAGTTCGATCCAGCGGTTGCAAAGTTCTTCTGTGGGTTGAGGATAAAATCCACATATATCTGAGCCAACCATTGGCACCCCAAATATACCAAAATTTAGCATTGTGGATATGGAATACTTCAAATCATTCCACGTGCCTTGATTATCACCAGTCCAATGCGCAGCATATTTTCCTGATCCGACATAAGTGGAACGTGATAAAATAAATGGTCGCTTGCCTTCAAGTCCTAGAAGTGCCTTGTGAGTAGCAATTGCTTGAGAGAATCCATACAGACTATGAGCATCATATTCCAAAACACCATTATAGTGAACTGCACTGGTAGCTATAGTTTTGTACCCAATTGGCACCCGCGTTCCTGAGGCATTTATCTTGTAAGGCGGATCATCCCATCTTGTCTTTGTTATGTTCTTGCAATCCAAGCAACAGATCCAACCAGGTCCAGTTCCAGTCGGACACTGTTTGCCCTCTGGGATTGTGCACAGCCCAGAACAAAAGTTTGAAGCTTCATTCATGTCAATCCAAAGGCCATCAACAGGAACAAGTTCGTGGAAGCGACGAATTTCATCACCCCACCATTCTACTGTTTTGGGATTGAGGAAGTCAGGGAAGTTAACAGCTCCAGGCCAAACTTGAGCCAAGTAGGGCTTACCCTCATACTTGATGAATACATCATTGGCAATGCCTCTTTGATACACACCATAAGTAGAATTAACACCAATTCCAGGATCAATAATTACAATGTACTTCATGCCAATGCTGTGTATTTTGTCCAGGAAAGCTAGCAGCTTTGGACGAGGGTAGTTGGTGGGGTTGAGAGTAAAGTCCTTGTGGCCATCCATGTGATCATCATCATTCCAGATCACATCAAGCGGGATCTGAGCCTTCTTATAGTTCTCGACAACATCTTCAACCACAGACAGGTTGTGGTAGCCCCATCTGCATTGGTGGAATCCTGTAAAATCATAACCAAAAGAGCATCAGAATGATTTCTTAATTTAGTATTACTATTAGCAGTTTCAAACAAGTGATCAGATGGATGTATGGAGGCAGCTAAATGTGACAGTCCCCACTACTTTTGTGCTATTGATAATATAAGCATTCCTTGCACTGTCGTCCATTAGCTAAACAGTAAAGTGCACACTCAAGAGTTAAATAATTCCGCTGTAGAAAAAAGCAACCAAAATAAGTATTATTGATTTTCTATATCTCTGCATTCTTTAGGGAAGAAATCATGGTCGGCCTGATAATAATTTTTAGTCTAAATAAAATTACATGTAAGAAACAGGAGGAAAATATATTTCCTAGGTCTAAAAACAAGCAAACACGCGAAAACACATATTCTGGGATAAATGATGCATCTGATACATGATTATTCACCCATCCCATAAATTTTTAAATTGTTCATATTCATGAAAAATGAAAAATTGATAAAATATTAAAGCTTTTCAAACCAGAATTTAGTACTACTTTTCTGCTAATCAACAAGCAAGCCGAGGACTTCTCACACTAACTAGGAGAAAAAAACTATGAGAGAAGATGGCTAAGTTATGCAGTAAATTTAGAAACTAAATCAAAATGCAAGAAAGCCAACTACTGGTAACATCATTATTTCCCTATGAAAGAAAATTAGCCCCTTTCAGAAAGTCATACTAGAATTACCAGTGACAAGCATTGGGCACCCCACGTGCCAATGCCAGTGTACCCACTAACACATTGGTTAATTATTTTACAAAATGTCCATTCCCATAGTACTAATTTCAGCTAAAAGGAGACCAACAAGTTAAGCAGAACAAGCCAGAAAATCACATGAAAGATTAAAAGGAAGTGGGTAACTCCGGGTTTATAACATATGTCCTACAATCCAACCTATACATATGTATATAGTTCCAGGTACATGCGTTAGTTCCCGTACATTCAACCACCAACAAGGCAATTGCCATTAAGCAAGGGAGCAACAATATAGCAGTGTACATTCCCCACAACCTAAGAATAGTCCCATCCCTTTTGACATGGGCTGCCATTGTTGCAAAGCACAGGTTTATAATACAAAAGCTTTTTAAGAAATGACAGTCTAATGCAAATGGGACCTATGAAAGTAATTACTACGGACCCAGATAACTAATTATCATTGGAAAATTGATAGCAATTGATGATAGATTGATCAATTCCCACCTCATGCGGGGGAGATGATATTTTAGATGAAAACAAGATGTACAAGAATCCAGTAACAGTTGTTTTCTGGGTCCCCCCGTAGTTGCTTTGCACTCAACATTTGCATAAAGGTCCAAGATTTTTGGCTTGCAAAACTTTACTAAAAAAACCAAAAATTTTAAAGAATGGGACATTTGGAAATAGATCCATGTCCTTATCTGTAATTTGAACCAAGAATACTCTATCAGAAGATATTTTAGAAAAAAAGTTGCTTGTGTAGGAAAAAAAAAAAACGCATTGACAGGTGAGAGCTTTAAGCATTACAATAAAGTAAAACAAATTCTGGACCAACCCCACCAACCTAAATTAAAAAACGGAACGATAACACTCCTATCCTGCAGCAATACGTGTATGGCAAATGCAGAGGCAACACATTGACAAATGACACCGTCAATCAACATTATCCCACATGCTAATCTCAAGGGTCCTCATTATACATAAAACGTCTCACTTATCCTTCTTCACAACATCAAAGGTCTATTTTCAATCATTCAAAAAGAAATCAACAAAGATACTGACTAAACTAATATCATCATTACAGACAAATGGTGCCTAACAGCAGACATAGCAATTAACCTATCTATCTTATGGCATGATTAACGTTTGCATATACTGCAAATTGCAAGTGATTGATTAAAATCACATCACACATCTTGAACAGGACAATTCCATCATCATGTACATGACAGAACAAATTAATCAAATGAAACCCACACAACAATAAGAAAATGAACACAAAACAAGTAACCTGCCATTATAAATTAGACAAAACAAAAAGGCAACACCTAGCAAAACAAGTAGCCAATGAAGCAAAAATTTATACTTTTTTCATCAAGAAAACAAATAGGCAAAGCAAAGATACTCATAAATCGAAAACAAAGATATAAAAGAGTGATGAGAATGAATCATACCAAAAGACCAGTAAGGCATTGCAGCTGGTCTACCAATTAACTGAGTGTACTGATCAACAACATCAAGAGGAGAGGGTCCAGCAAAGAAGTAAAAGTCAAGAACACCTCCAATAACCTTATAAGTCAAAGAAGTTCCCCTGTAGAAAACATCCATACCATTACTATTCAATAACAAAACAGAATGTGCAAAAGCCTTCCCCTTCACATTCCTAAGATCCATATACACTGGATGTGACCCATATAAATCAGCATTAAGATTAATAGCTGAAATATCAGTAGTATACAAAGTGTAAGGATCTCCAGGATATAATTTAATCCCATGTGGCTGTGTATTCTCTCCTAAACCATAAAGAGAAGCATCTACAGGCAATTTTGTGGATATCTCAAGATACTGATCTTTAAAAACCAATTGGCTAAAAGGGTCTGATTCATCTGAGCTTGTGTTAAAAAGGGTCTGTCCATTTGATTTTCTTTTCACTGCAAAAGTAAATGGGTCAGCTGTATAAGAAAAGATTAGCTCAGCACTTGAATACTCCTCTACTGTTATTGGGTTCTTTCTTGATCTCCCAATTGTATGCTTCAGTGCAGGAGGCTGCTCTCTTGGTAACAGATTATAGGGCACTTCCCATCTCTGCTTCTCTGCATCAGTTATGTGTACCCTCAAACGATCTTGCGTTTCGTGCCTGCAAAAAGAAATGATAAAAACCATTGAAACCAGATCAAGAACAAAGAAAAAAAAACATTAATTGTAACATGCATTGTGCCATATATATGCTTACTTGACATAGAGCTGCAACAGAGGGATATCAGGGCCGTAGATGTTGTTCTTTTGCTTAACTTGGAGGTGGCCTACAATGCCTCCATCAGGAGTTTCTTCAACTGAGACTAGACGGTACCCATTGCCAATCTTGGTTGGAGCAGATGATTTAGAGGAAGATGAAGTTACTCCATTGCTACTACATAAGATCAAAACAAGAAACAGAGAAGCTACTGCTAGAGAAGTAGAAGGCAACATTGTAGCTACTGCTACCAGTGGAGAGAAAGTGAGTGACTAGTGAAGTAAAAGAGAGAGTATCTTTATAGACTGCTATTGAACCGGCAGGGGTAGCGAAGGGAAATAAGAAAAAAATGAAGTCATCTGATACATGCGAGGACCATGGGGAGGCATAGGGGCCATCTCTAGCACGTGATGATGATGGTCCTTTAGAAAAGTTGGGCCCCTCATAACCATTTGATTTTCTGCATATTGTAGATATGGTCCCACTTGGCCATTGATCATGGTGAATGGTTTGATTGATGCAGCATTAATTTTCATGTTCGTGCAATGTTTTGGGACTGTAATTATTATTTTTTTTTAAATCAAATTTGGTGGTATTTCATTTGAACAAATAAAAAAAGTTATTTGATTTCAATACAATAAACACTGAAAATAACTCTAAACATAAATAAATAATGTTTTTTTTAAATATATAAAATAAAAATATAAGGGAATAAATTAAAATATCATTTTTGGAGATACATGAAGAAACCTTTTTGGTCTGCAATATCAATTGATGTGACGAATGAGCCGATCAGAGCAGAATCAGATTATATTCTTCAAGTATCCACTATTCCTGACTTTTTACCATCAAAATCTATCAATTCATAGTTCGATTGGAGGACTTAGCAACAAAAAAAAACTAAAACATCCAACAAAAAATTATTTAAAAAGGATAAACCATCACTAATTTGAGACTAATTTCATAACATAACTAATTTATAACTTAAAAGGACTGTAATTAATTAGATGAATTATGGAGGACAAGTTTTAATCAATTTTATAGTTCATTAAACAAATCAAATTTAATTAAATTAATTAGCCTTTTGGTTCGAATTTACATCTTCAGTTTCTAGCAACACAAATGGGATAACGTAAGAAACATAAATCCATTCCTTATCTTATTACCATACTTTTTACTATTTGAACTATTATGGATGATAAATTTAATAATATTTTCTTAAATACTAATATTTTCTTTGCATGGATTAAATAAAATGGAAAAAAAATGTGATTAAAAAGTCTTTTGGTTAATTGAAGGAAGAAAAAATTGGGAAGTTATGGGAACAAAAAATGACAAAGTCTAGAGCGTGATTTCTGCTACCCTCAATTCCAGACCTTGACTCAACAAAAATAACAACTTATATTATTTAATCTTATCTTTTCATCATTCCACAAATGTTGAAAATTTATTTGATACATGTTAGATAAAAATTGTAAAATTGATTTAGTTGTAACATAATTTCCTACATTGATTATATTATAATTGGTATGATACAGTGTAAATATGGTTGGTATGGTTATTATTTTATAAATATGCTATTTCCTATTTAAAAAATCATCCCTTATTTAGAGTTTAAATACATTTGGATAACTCCTCTCTAATACAAATAGTTGATTCATAAATATAATTTTCTCACTTTTACTATAATACCCAGTATAAATAATAAATCTATTAAAAAATTGATACTCTATGCTCATGAAAGGTATTAAAATTAGCCACTTTTATTTGGGGTGATATTACCAGGGTTAGTACTTAGTAGATAAGAGCCAGTAATGAGATTGCTGTTTTTTAAGTAATTTTCGTGACTTTACCATTTTGTTTATCTATATATCATGATTTTTGAAATTAAAGAGCCTCGTATTCATGCAATTTAGTGTCTTGTTGCGTAGGATAGAAGTAGATGAAATTTTAATTTAAATTAATAATAGTTGATAGATAGTTGTTTCTACTTAAAAGAAGTTTTAAGTTGTATATATGATGTTGTATGCTTATAATTTTGTGCGGACTAAACATAATTAGTTACAATTCCGATTAGACAATAGCAATTTAGAAATAATATATATATTTCAAAAAAAAAATTCGAATTTATCAAACAAAAAAGCCTTTATAAAGAAAATTAAAAAAAAAACTTTATAAAGAAAATACTTTTTTTTGGTCACCTTTACTTTAAATTTGATCTTAAAAAAATATTTAAGATATTGGAGTAAACTAAAATCAACCTTTAGTGTCACCCACTCACAATTACCAACATATTGGCATAAATAATATAGAATAAAATTATTATCAAATTTTATACTACATTAGTATTAACTTGGAGCAATTTTTTCCCAATTCCAATTGACTCACCAAGATTCTCCTCAAAATTGTCCTCTTGATTCCAATTGACTCACCGACATCGTGATTTGTGCTGCACTCGATTCCAATCGACTCACCAACGATCGATAACAACTTATACATTTATAATATTTAATAGGGCAAAGGTACATTTTTGCCCTTAATGTTTATACCAAATAGCACGTTTGTCCTTAAAGAAATTTTTGGCTCATTTAAGTATAGAAATTCGAGAAACCAAGTTTTTATGCCCTCATTTAACAGACATTTAAACACTGTGTGCTTCTTGTATTAAATTGTAATTTTCAACATAAAATAAATGTCATTTAAATTCCATAACTTCATCTCCATTTCGATCACACTCTCTCCCTCGCTACTATCAATTTATTCTTAGGGTGTGTTTGGTTCAAATGAATTCCTTAAAATTTTGTGGAATTCATTTGCAAATCCAAATTTGTGTGTTTGGTTCAAATCAATATTTAATGGAATTCATTTTCAATTCTAATTTTTTAATTCTATGGAATTGGACATTACTAGTTCAAATCCTTAAAAAATTGTGAGGATTTGCAAATGAATTCCACAATTTTAAAACTATACT
>CATIWO010141065.1:0-10816 GCA_949673435.1 Macaranga tanarius | reverse complement strand
AAAATAAAAATAAAAATACAGCAGTGTGACTTATTTCTTTTTGTTGCTTTTTTGTTACTTTTTGTTTCTCTTTGTTTCTTTTTTGTTTCTTCAGGTTTCTTTCTGTTACTTTTTTTGTTTCTTTTTATTTTTTAATTTTTTCTTATTTCTTTCTATTATTTTTTTATTTCTTCTTGTCTCTTCTTATTTTTTTATTTCTTTTTTGTTTCTTCTTATTTCTTTCTGTTGCTTTTTTATTTTTTCTTATTTTTTTCTGTTATTTTTTTATTTCTTCTTGTCTCTTCTTGTTTCTTTTTTGTTTCTTTTTATTTTTGTGTATTGCATGTTGTTTCTTTTTGTTATTTTGATTTTTTAATGTAATTATTATTATTTATTTCACGAATGAGAGTATTATATTGAGCTAAGTCAGCGTTTTATGAGTAGGGTTTCTTGTTGTGTTAATGAGAATATATTTTTACATTTGAAGGAGAAGTTGACTGATAAGAAAATTGAATTGTTTAGGAAAAGTTGTTTTGGCTGTTTTTTGAATATGAAGGATCTTAAAGTGCAGCCTCAGGTTTTTCACTGCTTGCTTTTAAGGGAAGTATGTCAACCTAAATCTGATGAAATTTGGTTTGACATTTTTTATTTTCATTTAAGGTTTTCTATTGTTGAATTTGTTGTTGTGACAGGATTAAAATGTGTTGATGATTTTGATAATAAGAAGATTGGGAAATCTTTAAAGAATAAGTTGGTTGATAAGTTTTTCAATGGTTCTTTAAAAGTGAATAAGAGTGATATTGAAGACCGTTTTATTTTTGCAGATTTTGATTGTGATGAGGATGTATTGAAGTTGGTTGTTCTTTACTTTGTTAGTAATTTTTTATTTTCTAGTCCCAAAGATAAGTTTGTTGATAAAGAATTTTTTGATGTTATTGATGCTGGATTGTATAATGAGTATCCTTAGGGAATACATGCTTAAAATTTAAATTGGATTCTTTAAAGGGAAAGTTGATTGGGGTTGCGAAGAAAGGAGCGAATTTTTTTTTTATCATATTTTAGGCTTTCCATTGGCTTTTCAAGTTTGGTCTTATGAATGCTATAGTTATGATAATGGTGTGGTTACTGTTCATGGTGGCTGTTTGATTCCTCGTATTTTGAACTGGGGAGATTCTTATGTGTTGAATTTCAAGAAGTTGAATTCAAAGATATTGAATTTATCTCCTTCTAAGGTAATTGCTTTTTTTTTATTTTTTCAGTTTTTGTTGGTTCTTGTTGTTTTTTGTTACTTATTATTGTTATTTGTTATTTTTATAGTTGATTGAGTAATATTGTACCAACTGATGCTAAAGAGGAGTCTTTGCATTTAAATGGGTTTTTTTGAGAAACCAAAGATTGGAAAAGCTAATGTATCTACTTTCCATGATGAAAAAGTAGATAGTGGAGATGATTTTAAGTCACCTATCCTCCGAAAGCCTAAGAAAGTGAAATCTATTAGTGAGAAAGAGCCATCAAGCATTGGTCATGCTGTTGGTGATATGGATGGTATTTTGAAAAAGAAAATTGAAGACTTAGAGAAGAGGTTTAATGCAGAAATTGCTTCTTTAAGAATTTATGTTGAAGGAAAATTTTCTGTTTTAGAAGGAAAGATAGATGAGAAATTTTCTATTTTAGAAAAGAAGTTAGACAGAATTTTTAAACAAAAAAATGATGAAGAGGATGTTTATAAAGATGAAGAGGATCAGAAAAATGATTAAGTTTTTTCTGAAAATAAAAGTAATAAGGAATTTGGGGATGATAGAAATGATAATTTTAATATTCTGTTGGATGCTGTTGAAGGGAGAAAGAGTACCGATGAAGAAAATACGAGTAATGAAGAGGAAGAGAAGAGAAGTGAAGAAGATGTGAAGAAAAATAAAGAGAAAGAGGATAAAAAAGAGCATAAGAGAAATATTAAAGAGGATAATTTGAAGAAAAAATTTGAAGATGAGAAGAAAAAAGATGTTTCAGGAGTTGGTGTCTCTTCTGATTCTTCTGATTCTGAATCTGATGATGCATTTTTAGAGAAGGTTGATAATATTATGAAGAATTTTGCAAAGAAAAGGTAAATTTTCTGTTGTTTCTTTTTTATTTCTTTTTTGTTTCTTTTTTGTTTCTTCTTATTAATTATTTATTTTTTTTCTTTCTTTTTTCTTCTAAATTTTCTGGTATTTCTTTTTTGTTTCTTTTTTGTTTCTTCTTATTTTTTCTTTATTTGTTCTTCTTTCTTTTTTGTTTCTTGTTTGTTTCTTTTTCTTTCTTCTTTATTTCTTCTTTTTTTTGTTTCTTTTCTTATTTTTTATTTTTTTCTTTGATTCTTATTTTATTTGTATTTTGTTTATGTAGGAAGCTACACCTGAACCTGTTAATGTATCTAAAAATTTAGAGAGAGCTGTGGTTCTATATGTTGAACCTGGATTTATTGAAGCTCCTGAAAGTTTGGATGCTATGAGGGTTTTTAAGCCTAGTATGGTTGTGAAATCTCCATTTATTAAGGAGTTTGATTCAGGCGCATGCTTAAAGGATATTAGTCAATGTGGTTATAATCCTTGGCCTTTTGATGATTGTGTTAATGATGCTCCTGATTTTGAAGAGCTTTCTGTTTTTAACAAATGGATTGACGAGGGAGCTTACAAGCGGAAAAAATAACTATTTTATTTATGTTTTTTATATATTTTATTTTTCATATATTATCTATTTTTTAATATATTTTTTTCTTTTTAGATCTACTTTGAAGTATTCTGATAAATATGAGGTTCTGAAACCTGGATTCAACTTCAATGTTACTGAAATTTGTTCGAAAATATGGTTTCATACCTTGTTTTATATTGGGGAGCTCATCAGTTGTTCTGTATGTTTTTTATTTTTTTATTTATTATCTTTATTTATTAATTTTTATTTTTGTCTCATTATTTTTTTTGCAGCACTTTAATGTTATTTTTTTTATTATTTTAGAAAATGGGGCAATTTTTTTAGAAGTTGCACTTTTAATTTTACAATAACATATGCATTATTTGATGGAAGTTTACAGAAAGCTTATACCCAGTTTATAGAAAATAATTTTATATTTTCTTATAATCATACTGTGACTGAGTATATATTAGGAGATGTGATGTTGTTGTCAAAGCCTTGGGTTGATGTTGAGCATATTTTATTCCCTGTTCGTATCAGTTCTCAATAGTATTGGATTCTTCTAAGGTTGAGTATTAAGGATTAGTCTGTTTATGTATATAATTCTTTGAAGGATACTCATGGCTATACTGCTGAAGTTGTTAAGGCTTACAGTGTGATGCTGCCAATTTTTTTTTAAAAAAGAGATGGGAATTAGTTCTGGTCATGAAACACCTTTACATAGAGATTCCCAAAGAATTTGATGTTGAGGTTTATAGATCAAGGCTTGCATTATCACTGTACTGGTACGGTATGAGAAAGCTGCATGGTGAAATTGTTAATGAGTCAGAGCAAACTGGGAAGATCAGAAAGAAAAGAAAGCTGAAGAAGAAGTGATATTTTAGGAGTTATTTGTTTAGTATTTTTTATATTTTTTTTGTTATAATTCATTTTGTTTTTTAATACATTAATTTTGAATTTATGTAATTCACATTTATTTTTATTAATAGAAGTTTGATTTTTTTTTTATGAATTTTTTAAGTGTTATTGTTATTTTTTTCACTGATGTTAAGCTTTTGTTTGTTCTTTATTTCTTCTTGTTGTTTTTTTGTTGCTTTCTTGTTGCTTCTATTGCTTTTTGTTGCTTTTTTGTTTCTTCTTATTTCTTCTTTATTTCTTCTTGTTTCTTCTTGTTGCTTTTTTATTGCTTATTCGTTTCTTTTTATTTCTTCTTTGTTTCTTCTTCTTGCTTCTTTGTTTCTTCTTGTTTCTGCTTATTGCTACTTGTTGCTATTTTGTTACTTTTTTATTTCTTCTTGTTGCTTCTTGTTACTTTTTTGTTGCTTTCTTATTGCTTCTGTTGCTTCTCGTTATTTTTTTTCTTTTTGTTGCTTTCTTGTTTCCACTTGTTGCTTCTTATTTCTTTTTATTTTTTTTAATTCTTACTGTTACTGATATTAATATGAACAAATAAATAAAAAACAATAAAAATGATCTAAAATGTTAAAAATCATATACCAACAATCACATTAATGAAGTATTTGAATTCTTACAATAAGAATGAAAAATTTTTGACTTATAAAAAAGAGAAATGTTTCTTTTTAGCTTTTTTTTTGTGCATTTCTGTATGTTTTTCTGTTGTGCCTAAGTTGTCCACACTTTTCATAGTTGATTTTATTTCCATTCTCCCATGGTACTCTGATTTTTCTTTTCTTTGGTCTTTCAACTTTTATTCTGCTGTGTGGTGGGTCTACTTGTATATATTGCTCTTCATGTGGTATTTTCGATGTTGCTTGATTTGGAATTGGATGTACTGTTTCTTTGTATGTTTCTAATAGTGCCTGCTTTGTGTAGAAATGTGAGCAATATCTATATGGATCTTGATTCATTTTCTTCAATATTGCAAGTGTATGTGAACATGGCAGCTCATCAATTTGGAACCTATTGCATGTACATTTTCTTTCTTCTATTTTGACAATGAATGGTGTATTCAAGTCATACATAGTGAATGTTTCTTCTGTTAAAGGTTTAACCTGCATTGAAATTAAAAAAAATGAGAAAAACAGATAAAAAAACTTGTTTCTTTTTTGTTTCTTTTTTATTTCTACAATATGAAATGCAACATTAAATACAATATAAACTATTTCAAAAATAAATATCGAATGAAAAGTAATTGTAGGATGATAAATAATTGATATAGCAACAAAAAAGAACATGTCTAATATTAAGCAAAGAAGTAATAATATTACCTGTAGCTTTAGGCTTTTCATGTAGTTGTCATTAATAATATCTTGTAGTCTTTTAACAAGAGTGTTGAATGTTGATCTTGTAAGATTTCTATTTGAATAAGTACATTTTTGCACTAAAGCATACAGGTACTGTAGCAGTGCTGTTATCGGTAGGTCTTTAGCTTTCTTGATCACTGCATTCAATGATTCAGTTATATTTGAAGTCATTACTGAGTATATGTTATTGATTGATAAAGGTCTAGCCTATTTATGATACCCAATATTTTTCAGGTATTAGGTTATTATTTTATCAATCCTTTCCAAGTTGTTCATATAGTACTCGAACTGTTTAATGGTGTATGCTTTTGCTGCTTGAATAAAAGAATACTTGATGCTTTTTGAGTACTTTTTGAAGTTGTTTTTTAGGGTTTAAAAGATGGTATATACAAATACCATGGGCTGCTTCAGGATATATTTCTTAAACTGCTTTTTCTATACTTTCATGTCTGTTAGAAATTATAAAAATTCCTTCTCTACACCCAAAAGCTTGTTTGATTTTTCTGAAGAACCATTCTCAAGATTCATCATTTTCAAAGTCAACAACAAAGAAAGCAAGAGGAAAGATTTTACCAGTAGCATCTTGTGTTGTTGTTGAAAGAAGTATTCTACCATATGTTCCTATAAGAAATGTTCCATCGACTACTACAATAGGTCTGCAATATTTCCAACCTTTTATTGATGCATCAAGTGTCATGACCACATAGAGGAATGAGTGGTCTTCTTTGGTATCGAGGTCAACAATTGATCTTGGATTTGTTGTTATTATCATGTATAGGAAAGTTGGTAAAAGTGCATAGGATTCTTCTGGTTTACATCTTAGCATTTGAAGTGCCTTTTCTTTTGATCTCCATGCTTTTATGTAGTTTATATTGATGTCATATTCTTCTTTCATGTCTCTCATTATATCTGCTGGTGAGTATATAGTTTTGACACTCTGGTATTTTGATTTTATGCAGTCAGCAACTAGAGTTATTATTGCTTGTCTTTGGTCTGCTAATCTGATGTCCATGCTGCATGTGTAGATGTTGTTAAACTTTTTAACAATAAATTTGTCTGTTTTTCTATTTTTTGAAGCTTTTATCACCCAACTGCATTTTTCATCCAAGCATTTAGCAACAAAGTTGAGAGTGTTTGTCTTAACAGTTCTGTATTAGAAGTGGTTCTTGACAGCAGTAAGTGTTAATGCTTTTTTGAATTCTTCTTTGCTATTGAATATTACACCTTCTTCAGGTTCTGTTGCTGTTTTGTTGCAAATTATTGATGATTCTTCACTGCCATCTTTCAGTAAAAGGATGTCTGTCATGGTTTTTCCATAATTCAGATAATCTGAATTTTGATTCTTTGATTCTGTGTTTGTTGTGCTATGTTCAGAAATTGATACAAGATCTATTTGAGTTGTTGATTTTTGTTGTAGCATGTTGTTATTGATGCTTTTTTCTAAAAATTCCTTCTTCTCAACAGTGATGCATAGAGGGAATTTGGTCAGATCAGACTCTTTCTTCTTTAGTTGCAAATAGAATAAGAGAGTTGCATTGTCTTCTACTTTTAAAGGTGGATAATTTTCTCTGACTTTGTATTGTATGACCATTTGCTAAAAATCTGATTAGATTCGAAGCCTCTCTGATATTATTTTCAGCATTTCATGAAAGCTGCAGTTTGGTTGTATTATAATTCCTATCACATCAAAATCAATATAATCTATTGCTTTATTCCAATTCCCATTATGATGAATGAAGACTGGTATGACTTTCATTGTACCTGTAATTAAAAAATTAAAGAAACTGGTTAGTTATTTTTGTTTTAAGTAGTGTTGCTTCTTGTTACATTTTTGTTTCTCTTTATTTCTCTTCGATTTTTTTTGTTACTTTTTTGTTTCTCTTTGTTTCTCTTTGTTTCTTTTTTATTACTTTTTTGTTTCTTTTTTATTTCTCTCTGTTTCTCTTTGATTCTTTTTTGTTGCTTTTTTATTTTTTTTTTGTTTTTCTTTATCTCTCTTTGAATCTTTTTTGTTGCTTTTGTTGCTCTTTGTTTCTCTTTAATTTTTTTTTGTTGCTTTTGTTGCTTTTTTATTTCTCTTTGTTTCACTTTGATTTTTTTATTGCTTTTGTTGCTTTTTTATTACTTTTTTTGTTTCTCTTTGATTTTTTTTTGTTGTTTTTGTTGCTTTTTTGTTTCTCTTTATTTTTTTGGTTGTATTAAGGTTTTCTTGCTTCTTGTTTCTTTTTGTTGCTGTTTTTCAAGTTTCTAAGAAACTGATGTGGAATATTATTTTTATTATTTATAACCATTGAAAAAGCATTTATATAGTGTAAATCAAGTTTTAATGTCTTTTATAATGGTGATTTATTGTTTCTTATTGAAAAAATATGATTACAAAAAAATAAAAAAGCATATCTGATATGTTTTCGAGGTGCGTATTTGTTTTTGTGAATGATTGTTACTTTTGATCTTCAATGTTGTTTCGGTTATTCTTTTAATGTTGATTTCTCTGATTTTTTGAAGAATATTGTTGCGGATTTAGGTTTTCCAGATCCATAAACTTGAAGGTACTTATTTTCTATTTCTGTCACAAAATTCAGAAGAGAAAATAGCTGAAATCGATTGGAAAAAGAAGTTGATATGATCGTGAATTTGATTGATTAAAGAGAAAGTTTAAATTGATTGGAGAAGAAATTTTGGTGTTTGAGATCGTGATTTTCTTGAGCGAGCTTGTTTTTCGTTTCTTTTTAGGAATTAGTATTTGTTTTGGAATGTTTATCTTTTAGCTGAAAAAGGTTAGCTTATATATGGTCTAGATTTAAAAAAAAAACTTCCTTAAGGCTATTTTTAAAAATACTTTTGGTCACTTTGGCTTTTGATATTATTTTTAGTTTTCTGGCTATTTTTAAAAAAATTCCTTAAAAATGATGACGTGGCAGAAGGTATTATAGTCATATCACTATTTTAAGAAAAAAAAAATATCTGTGGTTTTATATTCTGACTTGTGATTTATTTTTATAATAAATTAGTACCCTATTTTATAATATCAAAAGAATAACATATTTATTTATTTATAATAACAAATGTAAAAAAAATTTTATAGATGATTTTTTAGTGGTTCAATCAATTTTTTAATTTTTATATAATTTTAAAAGAATATAATTTTTTATTTTCCTATATAATTATTGTAAAATTGTTAATAATGCATTAACATAAGTTTCTCTAACGAAATATGTGTGTGTGTGAGTGTGGTGTGTGCCTTATAATTATAAAGCTACAATATTTAATTTTTTAAATTTTACAAAATTATAAAATTAAATTTTAACTATTGTAAAATTATTATTAATAAAAATTTTAAATTAATAAAATTAAAAATACATAAAATTCTAAAAAGTTGAATATTATTTATTATTTATTATAAAATTATTAATATTTTAATGACATAAATTTTTAAAATTTAAATATTTCTAATTTTCTTTTAAATTATGAATTATTTTTATTTCTTATATATATATATTCTTATAAAATTATATAAAAATTAAAAATTTTAATTAAACCATTAAGAAATTATTTAAAAAAAAATTTCATATTCATTATTATAAATAAATATATTAATTTAATTTTTTAGATTATAAAATAGGGTACTGATTTGTTATAAAAATAAACTAAAAGTCAGAATATAAAACCACAAAATTATTTCTTTTATTTCTCAAAAAAGTCATATGACTAAAATACATTTTGTCACATTATTATTTTTAATAGCATTAGACGATTTGGTTCTATTTATTAATGGCTTGAAGTACAGGGTATAATTAATTTATTAGGGTTAAAAACTCATGTTAAGAAGTGATTAGGGCTGAAACTAAAAGGTATTTATTTTGTACTTTTTCCTTTATTATTTTATCATAAATGATAATTTTTATTAATATTAGTAAATAATGGACATAAAAATTCAAATTCAAAATTGTTAAAAATTTTTACAAATGAGAAACACCAATCTAATCACATTTAATAGGCATAAATTTTTTTAAATTAAATAATTTATAAAATTAAAAACAAAGTAGAATTCCAATCTCAATCTTATGTAATAATTAGTCATAAATTCACATAACTATTTTAAAATATAAATAATCACCTGTTTTATATACATATATAAATTGTGTTCTTATAAGAACCTCATTTCTTCCTTCCTACAATCTTGCCGTTGAACTCGTCTTGGTAAGATTCTACATTGAACTCGTCTTGGTAAGATTCTACACTCGATTAAATTGATTTAATTCGAACTACTTGGATCTTGGTGGGGGTTCTTAGGGTCAAAATTTTTATTTTTCCGCTGCGTGATTTTGACCCGGAACCCAACATCTTTTGATATATTATTTTCTTGTTCTCTCTTATGGGTAAACATAGAACTAGCATGAAAAAAAAAATTGAATCTTACCAACATAAATGATTTGTTTCAATGCAAAGATATATCATTCTGACTAAAGGCACTTGCTTTAATTTTTTTTTTTAAAAAAAAAAGCTTGATTGGAAGTGCATATCAATTCTATATTTTTTATTAATAAAAATTAGGGATAAATACAAATAAGTATCATATGTTTAAACATTTTAGTATCAGAGGCTTGTGATTTTTTTGTAACAATCCAGTACTCTTGTGATTTCATATTTTTAGCAATTAGGTGACAAAATTTATTACAACTCCTAATTTCTCTCTTTCAGCATCTAAAAAATATAATTTTTTAATTTTAATCAAAATCTTATAATTTTAATATGGATTTAGCAATAGTACAATTTTCTATAGTGTTCAGAATCTTTTTTTTTTTAAATAAATATATGAAAAATTTATTTTATTTATTTTAATTTATTATTATTATTATTATTATCATCACTTAAAACTAGAGGTGTGTATGGCTTCAGAGATGACCGAACCACAAACCCAATTTTGTTCGATTAGGCTTGATTTTTTAGCATTTTCGATTTTTTAGAACCGAACAGAAATTTGGTTCGGTTCGTTTTGTATATAAAATATTCGGTTAACCGAATTAACCAAACCAACCGAATTCTTATTTTTTATTTTTATATATTTCAAATTTTTAAAAAATATATATAATATTTTAATATAAAAATAAAAAAATAATTAATAATTTTAAAATTTTAAAATTTTCGGTTCAGTTCGGTTGGTTCGGTTTTTATAACCAAAATTTTAGTTCAGTTTTAGGATTGGTTTGGTTCAATTTTCAATTAACTCTATTTGATTATTTCGGTTCTGTCAGAAAAACCCCCAAAACCGCTCGAACCGATCGATTGCACACCCCTACTTAAAACTACTATGGATAGACTTATTTTTTTCCCTCTCTATCAAATTGTATTAAAATTTTAATTTTTTATATGCTTAAGGAGAGAGAAATAGCGAGTTGTAATAAATTTTATCATATAAGTGCTATAAATATGAAAATATATAGTACTGAAGTGTCACAAAAGAAACCACAAATCCCTAATACTAAAACACTTAAATCACATGTTACTTATTTATACTTATCTCTAAAAAGTATATAATTTAATCTCTGATAAATTTTTTTACAAATTAATAAAATATAATTTACATTTTCTATGTTAAAATATTTTTAAAAGATTAATTATTAAATCACTCTTTGGCATTTTGTAATTCTTTATACAATTTGTGATTTTGTAATTAAGATTTAACTGCGTAAGACATAATCTACAAACGTATCTATTTATATATATAAAGTTGGGTTGCCAATTTCACTGTAGATGAACAGTATATTTTGTGGGCATCAATTTCACGTTAATTACAAGTTTGCCACCGTCAGCAACCCCTATACAAAACGGCGCCGTTTTAACTGAATGCCTCAAATACCCTTTTTAGAAATAGAAGGCTACCGTTTTCCCTTGGGCAATTA
>CATIWO010141021.1:0-15228 GCA_949673435.1 Macaranga tanarius | reverse complement strand
AAATTTTTTTTTTAACATTAGACTATTTAAAAAAAATAGTTTATTTTGAAGAGCAAAGCATGAAGATTATTGAAGATATGAAAGATATGATTTTAGTCTCTTCCATTATCCATCTGAATAGTCATGCTAAAATTTATTTTTAACCTTAGACTATTCAAAAGGATGATTTGCCTCGAAGATGCTGTAGACATTGGTGATCAAAGTGTGAAGATCGAAGGCATGGAAGATTTGATGTGGGCATCCCTCGCTATCCATCTGAATAGTTATGTTAAAAAAAATTATTTTTAACCTTAGACTATTAAAAAAGATGATAGGTCTTGAAGATTTAATTGATGTTGATCAACAAAGTATAAAGGCTATTGAAAAATTTAAAGAACTTGACTCAACCTGCTTACAATATCCATCTAAATAGTTAAATTTTAACTATTTAAAAAGATGATTTGCCTTGAAGATTGCGTTGACGTTGATGATCAACAAGAATGACGATTATTTAAAGATGAAGGACTTGACTTGGGCCACTTACAACATCCATTTAAATAGTTAAGTTTTAACTATTTAAGAAGATGATTTGCCTTGAAGATTGGACCAGTGTTGATAATTATCTAAGGTTTTTTGAAGATATGAAAGACTTGACTTGAACATCCTTCATTATCCATCTGAATAGTTAATTTTAACTATTCAAAAGGATGGTTTTTTTTAGACTGCACCAACGTTGATGATCAACATAGCATCAAGATCATTGAAGACATGAAAGATGACATTCCATTCCTTGCAAATTGATCTTCAAGAGTTTCTCAAAGCTTCTTCAATTTATCAACTAAGGCATTTTTCAAGAGTTGATCATGACTTCATTAATTTTTCTTAAGGCATTCACCAAGGAGTTGCTCATGACTTCATTAATTTTCACTAAGACACTCATTAAATCTCAATGCTTAGTGTTGTAATCATCCTCTTTCATTCTTTGTAAAAGTCTGCTCTTTTCTTTTCAAATCAATTTTTAAAGGTACACTTAATTTTACTTTCTTTTTTTTTTATACTTATCCATATCAATTATATGATGGAATTTGTCACAGAACTTTGTGTGGAAAGTTTTTTTTTTATGGTGTGATTGAACTTAGAAAAATACTAAGCTGCCTACGTACCCTCTTTGGAAGGATCAAGTCATAACATAGTTCAAAATTTTTTTTGATGTGACTGAACTTAGCAAAATACTAAACTGCCTACGTATTATCTTAAGAAGGATCAAGTCATAATATAGTTCAAGATTTTTTTTTGCCATTCATAGTTTTAGCTCATGCGGGCCAGGAGCTACATTGGGCGCTAAGCGTAATATCGTTTGAGAAATTTACCATTGATAGGCCCAACTCTAACTCCATCTTTGTCCACTATCTTGTATGCTCCATTTGAATAAACTTCTTGTATGACATAGAGTCCGTCCCAATTTAAAAGGAATTTATTTTCTTCTTCAAAAATTGATGGAGTTTCCTCTACATCTTCCTTAACTGTTGGCTCTTCTTGATCATCATCACTTATAGTGATATAATATTATGGCATTATGTCAATTTCGTCCTCTTTCTCTTGATGGCATGTTGAACTAGTGATTACCACTATTTACTGCTTTGCTTTAAGTGTTTTACCAATTGTAATGATCCATTTGCTTTGACGGATCATGCGTGATGGTACTTTACTTTCAATCTCTTTTTGTACACTTAATAAGGGAGATTTTTTTCTTAATCTTCTTAAATACTTTGCTCTTCGAAACTCCAAGTCTACCTTTAGCGGAAACACGCTTGCCTTTGGAACTACTATTGCTTTATGTTCCAATATGTTCAAACATTGAAACATAACTCGAAGGAACTCCCAATCTATCAAAAACTAACGAGTTAACCTCAAAAGACTTATTTGCGTCATCTTCAATAGCAATATAGTTAGAAGTACTTTTATAAATCTTCAAGTGCAAAGGATTTGGAGGTTGGTATCCAAGACCCTTTTTAGAGTTTTGAGGATCCACTTCTTTTTGCTTCAAAACCTTTCGAATTTCATTGGAAAGGATTTTATCTTGCTGAGATTTTTCTTATCCTTTTATTGACGATGTAGCACCTTGTTGGCTAAATCCTGCCTTAGCAAATAACTTGTAGGCATTTGGATCAAAGCCATTTACAGATTTGATAGGAAGATCTCCATGTTCCATAGCTGATCCTTACGAAGATTTTACAAACCCTTTCAAAGGTTCTTGAGTTTCTTTTGTCGTCATGAGATTTGTGATAGGAAGGATCAAATCCTTTAGTTCCTTTACAATATTCTCATATTGACTTTTAAAATAACCTTGCCTTTCTACCCTGTTTATCAATGAAATGTGTCAAGGTTTATAAGTTATTTGCTGTTTTTGAGTTTTGCTCTTCCCCTTGGGATCTTCTGTTGAGGATGAATGAACTTCGTCGAATAGCCCTTTTCTCTTTTTGCTAAGTTCTTCATTGGACAGTACTTTTAAATCATCTTCAACTGGTACTTCATCATCTATCATCACTTCAAAGTAAAACTTGGCATCTACATAGTATGATTCTGCTTCATTGAATGGATTGGTATCTACCACAACTTTTCTTACTTTACAATTCTTGTAATATTTGAAGCATTGATGAAGCGTAGAGGGAACCACCATATTTTTATGAATCCAAGGACACCCTAACAATATGTTGTAAGTTGTTCTTGCATCAATGAAATATACTAGAGCACTTGATTCCATACCATCCATATACATATCAAGATGAATTTTACCAAAAGCTCTTTGACCGCCTTGATTAAATCCTTGAATCATTAATCGACTTTACAGCAAGTCATCCATAGGTATGCCAAGTTGCTTCATTGTCCTTAGTGACATTATATTGATGGTTGATCCATTATCTACCAGAATTCACTTAGTCTTTTATTCTCGAATGAACCCTGTGACAAACAACGGTCGATTGTGAAACTTTGGCCCAAGCAATAAATCATCACTAATGAAAGTGATTTCATCTACACATATACTATAAGCATCATAGTGAGGATTTGTGATTTCTTGAGTATTTGTCTCATCATCCCCTTCAATTTGATGAGATGAAAGCCCATTCAAAACTCCTCTAAAACCCTCTGGCATATATTTAGATAAAATGATAGGTCGCCTAGCCTTTTGTGAAATACCTTCTGTCTCAAAAGGTGGGAAAGTTTTTTTTAATCTTGTGAATTTAGCCTTTTTTTAGTTTGCCACTTTTGGTGCTTGGAAAAATACTTTTACCATTCTAACTTTCTTTGGGACTGACTTAGAGTTAGAAAGATTCTTCTTTCTACCTCGTCTGTGAGTAACAAGGATCCACCCTTCATCATCAGGTTCATCACTTGGAATGATGCTCCCATCAGTAGATTGTACATTTTGATGCATGATCACTTTTTGCATAAAGGAGAAAATTCAATAGTTATGGGATCAAATGATCTAAAACTTATCATTGAACTTGTGGATGTCATGCAAGGACTAGAATTTGTAATACTAGTCATATTTGCACTAGCTTCCTCTTCATCAAAGGCAATTTCCCCCTTTTTTTTACAACTCTATTATTTTATCCTTAAAGACAAAGTATTTTTCTACTAGATGGCCAATCAAACGATGATACTTGTAGTAGTTTGGATCATTAACTTGATTAGCCTCATCAGGATGTTTTATTTCTAGGAGTTCAATAAGATTTTCTTTAAGTAATTCATAGAATATTCTTAAAACATCAGAGTCAGCAAAAGGGTACTTCCTCTCTTGTCTTTCCTTCAAAAAAGTTTTCTTCTTTTCTTGTGATTGAGTAGTAACAACAAGTTTTACCTCATTCTTTTTTTTAGACTTAGACTTTATTTTGATAGGTACTACGCTGGTTGTCAAAGATGGCTTACTTTCAAACTTTGTATTTAATTGAGTAGTTTTGTACACTTCTTGCTTCTCTTTATTCCTATTTAGATCTTGCACAGGAATATTTTGATTTCTAGCATCCGAAATACTAAGTTCTATATCATGAGCGCGAGTAGCTAACTCTTCAAAAGTGCTTAGTTTTACTCCTTGAAGAATATAGGACAAATCCCACTTCATCTCTTTAATGCACATTTCAATGGCAGATGATTCAGAAAGTCAATCTTTGCAATTCAAACTAAGACTTCTCCACCTTTGGATGTAATCAATGATATGTTTATCTTTCCATTGGCGAGTAGCAGTAAGTTCAATCATACTAACTATGCGGCGAGTGCTATAGAAACGATTAAAGAATTCTCATTCTAATTGCTTCCAACTGTCTATCGAGCCAGGCTTCATGTTAGTGTACTAATCGAAGGCATTGCCTTTCAATAATCGAACAAATTGTTTAACAAGTAAATCTCCATTTGTGCTAGTATTATTACAAGTTTCAATAAAATGAGCAACATGTTGTCTTAGATTGCCCTTGCCATCAAATTGTTGGAACTTTGGTGGTTGATAATTTAGAGGCATCTTTAGCATATCAATTCTTTGTGTGTATGGTTTAGTATATATATAAGAGAACTGAGCCGAAGTCTCCACTTGATCTTTGACAACCTCTTTGATGAGTTCTTTAAGTTGAGCAGTAGAGATTGAGCTGTTGATAGCCATTGGAATGTCGCCTTTAACTTTGGTTGCAGAAGTACTTCCATCTTCTTCTTGTGTCTTGGCAAGTCAGTTGTTACATGAATGGGCACTTTTCCAGCTGCATTTTCCAACTTAACGGTTAAAGATGCAATTTGGGCATCTTTTTACGTAGAACTTTTTGTAAGTTCTTCCACCATCTTAATTAGGTTAGCAATTTGCTCCTCCATCGACGTTGTGTTGGTCATCATGACAGACATAGTGCCAGAATTATAATTTGAGGTTGAACCATGGTGAGGCGAAGTTGGCAGAGAGCTTGCACTTGAGTTTTCTCCATCATCATCAGATTTGAATAATGAGAAAAGGTCATTTATCTCTAAAGAAGAGATTTTTGTCCCTTACGCTCTTGGAGAGACAACAGACTGTTGAGGAAAAGGAATTGTTTGTTCATACAATTCCTTGGTTGATTTGGTTTTCGTCACAGCATTAGAGCTATCAGTGCTAGGAGAATTAGCACGCAACGAAATTGGAGATTGAGGTTGGTCAACTCGACGACGAAGGTCATACTTCTTGGAGGTAGCCGTTTTGCCTTTCTTTGGTATCATCTTCTTCAAATAGTTGATTCGCGAAATAAGAGATGAGAAGTAAAGATGGTCCCACTAGGTGTGCCAGAAATTTGTACACACAAATTTCATGTATGAAAAATCACACAAGAAAATTTAGGAACAAATTGATTTGAAGCATGGGGGGCACCTCTATTTATAGGCATCTTATAGAGGTAGTGTAGATGTTATGAAATTCCATAACTCTAGTGGTAGGATTGATTTTGACTACCTTTGATATAATTTGATTGGCTCAATTACATCATTATTTAAATAAATAATAATTTTAACTATTATCTATTTATCATTATCTTAATGACATTTTTGAAATAATTTGATTGGTCATTAAAATCATTATTTAAATAAATAATAATTTTAATTATTATCTATTTATCATTATCTTAATGACATGTTTGAAATAATTTGATTGGTCATTAAAATCATTTAATTAAGATGATAAACCAAAATATTTGATTGGTCCAAAAATCTATATAAATTTATTAGACTAAAATATGTAATTAGCCTAATTAAATTATTTAATAAACCAAAAATATTTTATTGGTCTAAAAATAATTTATAAAAATTTATATGTCTACATATACTATTGAGATTTAATACATTAAATCATTTAATATGAAATTGTTTATCCTTAACCTCACTTCTCAAAATAAATAATTGGATAAGGTGCAAATTGAACCCTCAATTTTATCCCGAAATTTACATTTGACATTTATATATATTTTTTTTGTCATGTTTAGACTTTTTTCTTTAAAAATTTAATTATATAAGATACTTGTTTAAAGAATTGTTATAATTAATTTTTAAAAATAAAAAAATTTAATTTTAACGTTAATTAATAAAATTTAGTTCGAATAACGATGCAAATTGATGAAATTACTTTCAAAAAAATATATTTATGAAGTTTTTAAAATTTTTTTTAAAGTCTTAAGTTTATAGAAATACATTTTTAAAATTTTTAAAATTTTTAAAAAAGTTAAAAATATTTTTTATAGACCTAAAAATTTTAAAAAAAAATTTAAAAATTTTACAATTAAGTGATATACATTTAAAAATATTCTATACATTTAATAATTTTAAAAAAAATTTAAATCTATAGAATATTTTAAAAATTTTAATTATTGAAATTAAAATAATTGCATCCCAACAATAATACCTCATCAGACATCAATGAATGAATGGAGTGGGTCTGGGAGCATGGATTATTCTTGAAAATAGAAAGCAATAACTTCTTATTAAAGGAATTGATTTATACAATTTTTTCTAAAGAGATTTGATTTATACATTATACCAAATAAAAACATATAAATCAAAAGAACAATTATTTAATTTTTTCTGATATTGACAGTAGTGCCCCTGGCGGCAACGGCTCGCAATGCGCAATCACCACATCCCAGTTCATTTCCTTTTATCTGTGCATGTAATTTTATTAATCTTTGCACACTGATTTCACGCCATTTCTGTGGCCGCATCTCTCTCCGTCTCTTCATCTTACAAAGGCCTTCCCTTTTCCTCTCTCTCTCAAATCTCACTCTCCCATTAATTTCAGGAATATTGTACTAACATAACATCAATTAATTATCACAATAAAAAAAAGTGAACCAGCTGCTGCTGCTGTTGCCAACATTGATCTTCTTTTTTTCTCTTCTGTTCCTAAACAGGGAGAAATATGAACAAATAGCCTTCGATTTCTTCATTCAACCACAAGATCCATTTCCATAATATCAAGGTACTCTCCTACATGCTCGCTGGATTCAGATCTTGTTCATTTAGATAGCCATCATGTATTTGTCATTCTCTTTCTGTGCAGATCTAATGTCACTTTTGATGGTATCTGTTACCTTTAATCTCGCTTTCAATGTCTTCTTTTCATATGTATGCGTGCACTTGTTGTTTTGTCGTTATCATATAAAAAAGGAAAGCTCACCGCAATAGGTCAATTTCTAGGTGGCAATTATAGAGTACCATAATGTAATTGTGTTGATTCAGTACAGATCTGTATCTATTTAAATTTGGTGTTATTGTAGCACTGTGTTTGCTTCATAGTTGTCTGGATTATATTTGTGTTTCATTTATCAGATATGGGCTATATATGTATATTTTTTAATCTGGGCTTGTTTTTTTTTTTTTCTTCTTCTTTTGTTATGTCCACTTGCTATGATCTATAAGCCTTGATCAAATTATTTGTAGTTATTTTTTGCCAGTTGCTATTTATGTTTTGTCGCACGTACTTGCATTTAGTTTCTTTTAATCAGAGAGATTTGTTTGTCCATTGTGTTGAAAATGCAAGGTTTTATATAAATCTGGGTTTGTTTGTTGCCTATTTTATTATTATTGTTTCTTCATTTATTTGGGTTGATAGAGATATGACTTTTACGTATGCAAATGTAATGGCTATAGTAAAGTAATTGCAATTTTTTTTTTCATGTGGCGAAATATGGTATGCTGTTTGGAGGATTTTTTTTTTTTTTTTTCTAATCTTTCACTTTAATATGCAGGTTGAATTTTGAAGAACTGATTGACCAAAGTGAAAGAATAAAAAGAAAATGGCATTAGGAAAATATAGTAGGATAGATAATAGGAGGCAATCAACGAATTACTGCTCGACAGTGACAATTGTAGTATTTGTGGCTCTCTGCTTGGTTGGGGTATGGATGATGACTTCATCCTCGGTAGTTCCTGGTCAGTCTGTGGATATGCCTGCTCAGGAGAAGAAGAGTGATGCAAAGGAACAAGTTCCTGTGAGCAATGAAGCCAGCTCTAAGCCATTTGAGGATAACCCAGGTGATTTGCCTGAGGATGCAACAAGAGGAGACAACAATGCCAGTCAATCCCAGGAAGAAAACGACTCTAGGACACAAGAAACTCAAGAGACAAAGCTGGAACAGAAGCCTGAAGAGAAGCAAGAAGAGAAACCTGAGGAAAAGCAGGAAGAGAAACCTGAGGAAAAGCAAGATGAAGTGAATAAGTCTGATGATGAGCCAAATCGTGAGGCTGAGATGCAAAATAATGAAAGTAATGCAGAAGATGGTGATTCTAAGGAACAAAATGGAGAAGCAAACTCTGATGACAGTGATACCAATGAAGCTGGACTAAAAGAATCTGAAGATAATACACAAGATAACAAATCTGAATCAGAGACGAAATTAGATGAGAACTCTGATGGAGCAGAGAAGAAATCTGATACTGATGATACTGAGAAAAAATCAGATGACAATTCTAGTGAAGTTAAGGATGGGAAAACAGGAAATGAGCAGTTGGATGAGAAGGTGGATCTAAATGATAATAAAGAGTTTGAGAAAACCACTGATGGGCAGGCCAACAACCAGAGTTCAAGTCAGATATTTCCTTCAGGGGCTCAGTCAGAGCTTTTGAATGAAACTGGTACTCAGAATGGATCATGGAAGACTCAGGCAGTAGAATCAAAGAATGAGAAAGAAGCTCAGCTATCTTCTAATCAACAAAAGACATACAACTGGAAAGTGTGCAATGTCACAGCTGGGCCCGATTACATCCCATGTCTTGACAATTTGCAGGCAATTAGGAGTCTGCGTTCAACTAAGCACTATGAACATCGAGAGAGGCACTGTCCTGAAGAACCTCCAACGTGCCTTGTCCCACTTCCTGAAGGGTACAAACACTCAATTGAGTGGCCCAAGAGCAGGGAAAAGGTGTGAAAAAGTAGTTCATGCAATCCTACTGTCAGTTTGATTTTCTTGTTGCTATGATGAGCTGACAGATTTTGCTTATGCAGATATGGTATCATAATGTTCCTCACACCAAACTTGCACAAATTAAGGGGCATCAAAACTGGGTGAAAGTTAGTGGTGAATACCTCACTTTCCCTGGTGGTGGAACCCAGTTTAAACATGGTGCTCTCCATTACATTGACTTCATAAACGAGGTGAGATTTGAAGAAAAGTTATTTGTTTTCCATTCTCTTTGCCTGCTGCTTTAATGCTTATGCTTGTAGCTTTTTATTTTATGTCATGGTTTTAAATATGGGCCTGTATAGGAGTATCGGCCGATATATAATGGGATTTTGTTCTCTCAGACACGTTATTTAGCGATTCGTTACATGGGATTGGGGAACAATTAATTTCCCCTCTGTTTTTCAATTCTGCCTATTTTTCTGACTCTATCCCTTCTTTTTAGCTTTCTAAATTAATCCTCTTTATTAGAGAGTCTTTAACCAATGTACTTCTAAGTTTACCCATTTGAACGAGACTTGTTCTCAAAAATTCATTGCAGCAGTGGCTCCATTTGATCTAATACCGTTACACTAAATCCAATACTGATACAGTTCATGGAGCCATTATTTAAAGCCCTGTTTTATGTTCATCACTTGTGCATATGTTGTAATCCTCTCTTTTACGTAGCTTGGTGCCCTTCTGCCTCTAAATTCCCTCCCTTTTTTCCTGAATAGGTTGTCTAGGCGTATGGTATTCTGGCAATTTAAAATGCAAACTCATATAAGAATCTCATTTTATTTGTTACTTTTCTTTTTCTTTTCTTCTCTATGCTGAATGATTCCTTTGTTGTCTTTTTTTGACTAAATTCAATAAACTGGAATGCGCAAGTGCTACATTTATTTTTATTTTTTTTTTCTTCTCTTTTTGTCTTCTGGATTGCAATCTGTATGATTCTAGGCCCGAGTCTTTTGAACAGTCATTGATTATCACTACATGGTACTTAACCTTTGTTTGTTCTGCACATATAGAATTTGTACCCCTAAGGGGTTATCATGGATTCTTTGTTCCATGAGGGATTCACCTGAATTAAATGAAACCTACTGCGGCCAGAGGCCACCCTGAGAATTAGATTGCTTGGTATTATGGCTTACCTTTTGGGCTTGGTGCATGAAAGCCTTTGTATCAATAATTTAATGAGGTTTTATTCAAATCAGCACAGTTTTTACGGCAACAGGGGCTGGTTTTATAGTATGACAGACAAAAACAAATAGTTAATGGGTTAAAAGGAAAGGTGTACTTCAGGCTGGATTTGAGCTACAGTGTAGGAACTTATAGGGAAAATACAAGAGCACATTGTTGGAATTAGAGTCAAATCTAAGTGAGAAAAAAGAAAAGAAAAAACCTAAATAAAGTGCCGATTTTAAAAATTTAGTTTGTTGAGATTTACATTAGTGGGAAACCAGAGGTATTTGTTTTAATCTAGACATGATTATTCGAAGGAGAGAAGCAATACATATTATAAAAGTGTGGAAACTTAGTTATAATTGTAGATTTTTTTTTTTTTTTGATTATGAAGATATTCATAAATCATAAGTCAACAGTTCCATTCTATTAAATGGACCCTCTCCTTTTTTTTTTTTTTCCTTGTCCTGTGCACAGACATATCAGCAGCCTCCTTTCACACATACACTTGCAAAGTGAAAAAAAAAACTTTTGATGGCATTCCTTTTCTAAATTCAGTATAATCAGTGATTCAGGTTTAACAACTTGTCTCTTAATGCTGTTTGTACTTCCTCTTCAGCATGAATAAATAGAGATTTCGAATGGGGTTTACTTGATGCAGGAGCAGAACAATTATTAGCATTGATTATTTATTTGGTTCTTGATGTTAAGTTAACTATTTTGCAGTCTGTGGCCGATATTGCATGGGGAAAACGCTCTCGCGTGATACTGGATGTTGGATGTGGGGTTGCTAGCTTTGGAAGCTATCTGTTTGATAGGGATGGCCTTACAATGTCATTTGCTCCTAAAGATGAACATGAAGCTCAAGTGCAATTTGCTCTTGAAAGAGGAATTCCTGCTATATCTGCTGTAATGGGAACACAAAGACTTCCTTTTCCAGCCAGAGTTTTTGATGCTGTCCACTGTGCACGATGTAGAGTTCCATGGCACATTGAAGGTAAGTACCTGCCTTTGTATTTTCTGAGCCAACAAGTTGAAGCTCATTCAGGGATTTTTTTTTTCTTTAGTTTCATTGCTGTGGTGTTATATTTCTTTAATTTTATGCCTTGGGTTAACCTCCTTTGAAAGCTAAACTTTTGTAAAGTGGTGCTCTTAGATTAGTTCTTTTGTTGTAATTACTGCATTTTCACCCTGCAGAAGCAAAAAAGATGAATTTAGAATTTAATTTAGCTTGTTATGTTCAATGAAAATTTGTACCTGCAGGTGGCAAACTTCTTCTGGAGTTGAATCGAGTATTGCGACCTGGTGGTTTCTTTTTGTGGTCTGCTACTCCTGTTTATCAGAAGATTCCTGCAGATGTTGAAATTTGGAAAGGTAGATACTCCTACAAGCAAATATGTAATGATATCTTGAGACTGAGATAACCAAGTTTGTACGTCTTTTCTGGAATTGCTTACAGCTATGTCTGAACTGACCAAAGCCATGTGCTGGGAACTTGTGTCCATTAACAAGGACACCGTAAATGGTGTGGCTATTGCGATGTACCGGAAGCCTACTTCCAACGACTGCTATGAGAAAAGAGCACAACAAGAGCCTCCTCTCTGTGAAACCTCTGATGATCCTAATGCTGCCTGGTAATGTTTCTCTTATTCTGCTGCTAAAATTGCCTTGCAGAACTTCATTAGATCATCTTGTGATAATCTTTCTATTGCTTTTAGGTTATGCAAAAAGGAAAATGAATGCATGTGAATTTGGAAAGACACTGTAAATCACCTTTTATATGAAGAAATGTGTTATTGCTCATTCCTAGCACAGATTGTTTGCTACAAATCCATCAACTTGCATATATGCAACTCTAACTCTGTATTACTTTGGGTGTACTTAGGAACGTGCCACTGCAAGCATGTATGCACAAGGTTCCAGTAGATTCATCAGAACGTGGGTCACAATGGCCAGAGCAATGGCCAGCCAGGTTGCAGCAAGCACCTTATTGGATGTCAACTTCCAAAGTTGGAGTTTATGGTAAACCAGAACCTGAGGATTTTGCTGCAGACTATGAGCACTGGAAGCGAGTGGTATCCAGTACATATCTAAATGGAATGGGAATAAAGTGGTCATCTGTGAGGAATGTCATGGACATGAGATCTATATATGGAGGGTAAGCAGCTTATCCTTTGCCCAAGGACATAGATAAGCCCTGTATATTGTCCTTGATATGTATTAGTTTAATCACCTTTTTTGCTTCATAGGATGTATTGTCCTTTATGGTGGATATTCTACTTGTGAAAGGGAATGCCCCTCTCTTCTCTTGCATAACGTCAGAGCGCTAGCAAATATACGGGATGAATTGTAGACATTTATTCTTCTTTTACTTATTTTGGTGCTGTGCTTGCAGTTTTGCTGCAGCTCTGAAGGATAAAAATGTGTGGGTCATGAATGTGGTCCCAATAGACTCTCCAGATACTCTACCTGTAATATATGAACGTGGTCTTTTTGGAATCTATCATGATTGGTGTGAATCATTTAGTACCTACCCTAGAACTTATGATCTCCTCCATGCAGATCATCTGTTTTCAAAGATTAAAAAGAGGTATGTGCTACAAAATTTTAATTTATTTATTGCGCATGCATATGTCATTTGACAGTCCACTGCTTCACTATAGTGGAGTCTGATTTTTCTCTTTTCGGCTCTCACAGGTGCAATCTAGTAGCTGTAGTTGTGGAGGCTGATCGGATACTTAGGCCAGAAGGAAAAGTAATTGTTCGGGACAATGTTGAGACAGTTGCTGAGCTGGAAAACCTATTTAGGTCTATGCATTGGGAGGTCCGAATGACCTATTCTAAGGAAAAGGAGGGATTGCTTTATGTTGAGAAATCCATGTGGCGACCTGTGGAGTCGGAGACAATCACCTATGCCATTGCTTAAGCAAGATTCCTGCGGTACTATTGCATTATTGAGGCTGTGTTGCTGGTGAGATTGATTAATTATTCTTTTTGTTCTGGTTGCTAATTGCTGTTCATGATATAACTCTTTCTCCACTTTAGTTAATGTGCTACATTAATTAGGCTCTTCATTATCCAATTTTTTCTTTTTTAGTTTTGATTTCATGGCAAATTGGAGTTGCAGCTTTCTGTGTAATGTTATACAACCAGTTTCTCCATGAAAAAAAAGAAAAAAAGGTTCTTGAAACGTAAAGTCTGTAATTGAAAAATTGAACGTCATCAAATTTTTTTGAATGTGGAGATTTATATTGCTCATTGTATTCCCACGAAAGAAAGATTTGTTTCGGATGGAAAAACATGTATACACTTGAGATTTTTGTTGGTCTTTCACATCCTTGATTTTCAGTTGGAATGTAGAAAATTCTTAACCTTCATATCCTATCTCTGATTTCCATTTTTCCTGAGCAAACTAATTGAGGCAATAGTGTTATTTTTTTCTTGACAGCTTGAACTTTTCTGCGTTATGGTTTTGTTTTCTAAAATGGTTAGTTCTTCCCCCCTTTTAAATATATAATACTTATTTATCTTTTTACTATTTTTTGTGAGAATTTATTTTTTTAATATTGATACTCGAATAAATGATTTATTTTATGGAACCCATAAATTTTGAACTTTTATTTTATACAGTTAATTGTTAGATGGCGAGGAAGTGCCTGTGGTGGATTTTTTGTTGGTTTTTTCACGAAAGAATTTCCCATTTTACCTTTTTAGCCAAATTAATATAGTATTTAACTTTACCATTTTAATTCGATTAAATGCTAAATGTTGAACATGTAAATCCCTCTAGAATTGCCAATTTAAATTGAATCTCTAAGTATTTGAACTTTTCAGTTTTTCTGAATTTTTGTATTAATTGAGTGCTTAAACATCTATTTTTCTTCGGCAAAAAAAAAAAAACATAAAAAAAATATGTTTTTCTAATTTTTATATCCTGAAATTACCGTCCATTAAATTTGAACTACTATTCTGTCAAGTTAAATCTAAGGCACATTAATCTGTGTTAATATTTTGGTTGGAGTCATCTTAAATTCACTTAGGTTGTGATTGGATGCAAACATTTGATAATTGGATGCAAACATTTGATTTGAAATTCTAGATTTCAAATATAAGGATTTCAAATGACATGTAATTAGATGTTATTTGAAATTCTCATTAAATGAGTTTTTAAATTTAGTGTGGATTTGTTTCAAATCCTCATTAATACAAATCTATATAGTTGTCAAACAAAAAATTTGATATTGAAATTTGATATAAATCCAAATCAATGATGAAATCCTTTACATCCAAACATACCAAACTTTTTGAATTTCATTCAATAGATTTTTAATAAATCATATTTAATTGAATCCTCAATTTTTGAACTTTTTTTTATATCCTAGACATGTAAATAAACAATATGTAATGCAACTATTTAATGAAACTTATTTCATGTAGGATGCTCGTTATTCGTAAATTTGAATTTGACTCAAGATTGACTTTGTGAAAACTGGATTGAATTTGAGTGTACTTTTTGAATTTTCATATTTAAATAATATAAGTTTAATTTATTTTGGGTTATTTGTAAAAAAAAAACATGACCTTTAGCGATTTTAGCGATTTAATCATATTTTTTTAAACTTGGAAAAATAAAACACCAACTTATAAATCTTGACAACTCGAAACACCGATAGAAATTCCGGCGATAACTTTCTGACGTGGCAGCCAGAATTTCTACCGGTGTTCCGAGTTGCCAAAATTTATAAGTTGGTATTTTATTTTGCCAAATTTGAAAAGATGTGATTAAAACGCTAAAATCACGAAAGTTATGATTTTATTTGCAAATAACCCATAAATTAACTTTAACTTGTACAATTTCCAATGATTATAATTTACATAGCTATAGATTATATATTTAACTGTAATTTTCATATTTCTAATAAAGTTTTTATAGTTGTTCATATAGATTGTTGTAGTGTACACACATATCATAATGACACACTAATATAGTTATTTTTTAAGGACATTAATTTAGTTATTTAAATGAAGTTAATAATGATAAACTATTTTCTCAAAAAAAAAAAAAAATGATAAGCTAAGTGATGGAATATGGTAGAAGACATTTGGTGTGAATTCTTATTACTCAAAA
>CATIWO010140992.1:0-17146 GCA_949673435.1 Macaranga tanarius | reverse complement strand
AAGAGGCGCCGCCTCTCTAATTGAAGAGGCGCCTCTTCTTGCATGGAGAGGCGGCGCCTCTAGGCTTTTTCAGCCCAAGAGGCTTGGTCTGATGGGCTTGGCCCATTAGACCAACCGGGCCCGACTTTTCTAGGCTGAATCTTCTTTTAATTAATCAGAAATTTTAAAGGTATTTAGAGTCCAGTTCTTCGACAATTGGGTTTTAGCTGCCATCTTTCATCATTGGGCTTTTATCTCGTGGGCCGGGTCAGACCATGTGTCCACAATTATCATAATTATTATTCTCATAAAAATTAATTAAAAAACTATCTTAGTTTAATAAAAAAGATTTGGATGAATTTAGAATTATATAAATACAAGTTTAGGGATCAAATAAATTTTTTATTTTTTTAACTTGATCCATTTAATTGAAAATTAAATGATAGAAATATAGTAGTTTAACATAATAAAATCTCAGTTGTTTAAATTATTATTAAAAATTATAGAGATTCACCAACAACTGTTGAGATTAGCTTAACTGGCAGGGGATTGTTTTTATTTAAGCAATGTCTAGAGTATGAGCTATAGTGAACATAATTACGTTAAATAGTTATTAAGAGATTTTTGTCGCCCTTATTGTCATACCTAAGTCAAAATAAATCAGTTGGAGCCCAATAAACTTTGAATATCAATGGTTCATACAAAAAAAAAAGGATAAAAACCCAATAGCATAATATGTTAAAGCTGAGGGATGTTATAATAATTAGCCTAAATTAAAAGTAAACATTTTGTAGAGAAATCTACAGATGATATGGATATTGTCCATAATCAAACAACTCTGTTAGCAGAGGCCAAGCGGACAAGAAGAATATAAGCACTCGATAGTCAAAATTCTTTTCAATCTTTAAATCATTTCCAAAATTCCTTTTAATATCTAAAAATAAAGAGAGATGAAGAGCAAGATAAGATGCCAACCGTTAAATCTGCAGCTTCCAATCTAAGATAAAATACTACAGCATTATCCAGCCTGATGGGATCCTCTTATTTATTTTTTGATGGGGAACTGGAGACCCTCTATACTGTCAGTGAAAGTTTTAACCACTAAGCCAAGAGTTCACTACATATACATATTTTAGTTTTATTGAAGAAAAAAAAAATTGTAAATTTTTAATTATAAAAATTATTATACTCGTTGCAATTATATTGATATATTATTTGATGTAAGATCTAAATTTATATGTTTCTAAAATGAACTTTGGATTATTTAAAGAAAAAAAGTATTCTCATCAGTTCAAAAATAAAGTAATCTATTTTGTTATTTCAATCAATTAATAATGTCAATTTTGATATTTCTTTATATTTGGGTTTTGATTAGTAATAATTAAAATCTTTTGCTTTGATATTAATAGAAAAAAGGTAATATAATATTTTTTTTAGCAAATAATATTAATATTACAGAGCCAGTTTTGCTTAGAAATCAAAATAATTTTCTTCTCGAATGATTTTAACGGTACATTCTTTTAAAATTGATTTAATATATTTTTAAACAAATCATTTTTTATAGACGTTGAACTCAAGAATCAAACTGCCTAGCCTCTTTCCTTTAGCTAAATTTTCAAGTTAAAATTACTATAACAATAATATGATAGATTTTTACTTCTATATATGAGTTGAAATTCAACACTTCAATTTTCAAATAAAACTCAATATGTAATACTAATAAAAGAAATAAAATAATATATTATTTTTTTGATAACTATCTCTAGTATTCAGAAGCTTTTTACATTAATTATTTCACTGGGCTTCATCTCATTCTTTTTATTTGCAATGAATACTTACATAAACTAGGTGCTCTTCTTCACCTCAACCTTTATGTTTTAATTTTCATCAACTTAGAATGCTACTTTAAAAAGTTCTCATTTAGTTTAATGTGAAATGTAACGCTTCTTGCATGCCAAGCACTAAAGGGTTACTTTATCTTTTTTATCTATTTTGAATTATGGCCATTTTAAAAATAACAATAAAAAGAATAGCTAATTTACTAACTAAAATTATATGTATTTTTATCTAAATCATCTAATAATTCTAATAAAATAAGATGAATTTTTTAATATTAGTTGAAATATGTTTTAGAAAAAAGTTATACTTCAACTAAATTAATTATATTCTTTTATTTTTTGGTATGAACCACTGGTATCTGGAGCGCATTAGGCTCTGATTAATCTAATTCGACATAGGTAGGACCACAAGGGCGGCAAATGTCCCCCAACAACTATTTAACGTGACTATGTTCACTAGAACATGAACTCGAGACCTTAACATAAGCGATAACAGCTGATTCCAACGATTGTTGATACTATATTCTTTAATTAGTATAACAGTTAAACTAAAATTATAATTAATTTTGAAACAGACAGAAAAAAAAAAAAAAAAAAGATAGTAGCTACAATTGAAAAAAGACCTTATTTAAATTACATTATGAATTGGCATTTAGGCCTTGATTCAATAACTAAAATTTATAATTACGAGAATTGATCTAATACTATCGAAATATGAAATACTATCACATTGTTAATGTACGTAATTAATTAATTAGACAATTATACTTTTTGATAAATTGTAAAACTGGGTAAAGTTGATTGGGCAATAAAAATTTGTACATTAAATGAATTTCAATCATTAAATGCTTTACTTTCTTTTAGTTAAAATTATTCTACTGTCAACCATTAGTTGTTGGGAAGAAAAACAAAATTTAAAACCATAAAAAAAATTGTATTAAAAGTTCAATTTTTCTTTTTCACATAAATAATAATTTGATGTTCTCCCAATAGCTACTGAAAATGATTTAAATTGGTGATACATTTATTTAAAGAAAATTAATTTTTTAAAAGAGAAAAAGTGGGACCCAAAGACATATATCAAATGGTTGTGATTGATGGAATGAGTATCAAATTGTATGGTATAGAGCTGTACCAAAAAGAAAATAAACAGAAGCAAATAATCCAAATTCTCCACCATACATTCTTGTCAAAACTACTGATCACCAATTAATGTGATGCATGTGGGTGTGGGATATATTTATGTGTATATATTTATATATCTCTCTCTCCACACATATAATGATAGCCTTATGATGATCAAATCTGCCATTTATGATGTATTTATTATTCACCAAGCCCTCAATTTTTACTATTTTTATTTTAAAGTTATTTAATTTTTATAATATATAAAATTGATGTATTTTATAAATAAATGTTAATATAAATTTCAGAACTTTATCTAGATTAAAATATTATTTAATTAAAAAAATAATATAATAAAAGAAAATTTTTCTAATTTTTTTTATTTTGTTTTAATTAGTCTTAAGCCTATTTTTAGTATTTTATATACTTAAAATTTTTTTAAAATTGTAAAATTATTCAATCTAATATTGTATGAGTTAAATAGGACTAAAAAATATGTTAAAAAAATAGAACTAAAAAAATATAATTTTGGAAGTGAAAAACTTGAAAAATATAATAAAAAATAAAAATTAATTATTTAAAAGTATTTTAGGTGAAATTATGCATTAAGCCATTTATGAATTTTATAGTATATCATAAAATATGATTTGTCAACATAAAGTCTTAAACAGTATTCAATGGCCTCGTGGTTCATTTCTAACCATGTTTTTGCCTTGTTTTTTCAAGGCATTGCTTTTAATTTACATCAATCCCTTCCGCAACAAACTGGCTACTATATGTACTATCTATTTATAAGTCCAATTTTAGGAGAGATCTATACTTGACAAGATTAACTGCTGGTATATATATATATATATATATATATATAATGTTTGAATAACTTTGCTCATATTTCAATAAATTTATATTTTATAATAATTTAAGAAATAATGCAACTTAAAATGCAGATTGGAAATTAAGTTTGTTTTGTTATCTAGGTCGAAATATGATTTAGTTCAGTTATTCAATTTTAAAAGCGTTAATTCCGTTGAAATTATATAGTGAAAAGTGTTTATTTTTTCTTATGCAATCTATTGTGTAGGTAAATTACATCTATAGAAAATATAGGTTTCTACTAAAAAATAATTATTTAGATTTTTTAGGGGTTGGGTTGAGTTGAACCTATAAGGGAAAATGTGTATGCCAATTCATAAAATACTTAGAATAGGAAGTTGAATTTGATGAATAAGTTTATTGAAAAAGCACAAAATTACTTTGGTAATTAAAGAGGTAAATTTTAGTTAAAAAAAAAAATTAAAGAGGTAAAAATCTTGAATTTGGCATACTCTTACAAGTTCCGATAAAGTTCAGACTGTACATCCTATTTTGACATTCTTTAATTTGACGGATAAGAAGGCAAAGTGTGGTTGATTTTAATGTCTTCTCTCTCCCTCTGCATGCATGAGCCATGAAATAAAGATGCAAGAATTAAAGGACCGCAGAATGTAGGGCTTCATTCAACACACACACACATTTAGCTAATAAATAGCTAGTTTATGTTAAAAAAAAAAATCATGGCATTATATTAAAAAAATCATGAGAAAAGCTGATTTGCTTATTCAATTTTTATTTTAATGACCAAATTAGCATTACTTAATTTTTTTTTTTTATCAATTTAACATAAATCTTTCACTTATTTAGCTCAATTTAATGCATAATTTTTATTTTTGAGATCAAATTAGTACATAATTTGAAAAATATATTAAAATTATTTAAATAATCAATATTTTGATTTCAAATAGTAAAATAGAATTTTAATATTTGAAAAATAAAAATGATAAAAACCCAAAAAAGTTTTCAAATTTCCAATAGGGATATGTATAAAAAGTATCATATAGTTAAACGTATTTTCACTTAAGTAATTGTGATTATTTTCATGACATTGAGAGATATGTGGTTTTATTTTCTAATACTTTAATACCCTATCAACTAATATCGTCATTATTTTATTATAACATTTTAATGTAACACCTTCACTAATAAAAATATTTTACATATGATTTACCATCAATATAACTATTTAGATCATTTAAAAAATATTATAAATTTATTTTTAAAATCATTCCTAATAAAATTAAAAATACATCTTATTTTTATTTTTTGTAAATTTATTTTATTTAGTTGAATGATATACTACTTAATAAATAGTTTTACTATTAAATATTTATATTATTTTAACAGTACATCATATATTTTTTAATAATATTACTAAGCATTGTACTAAAATGTAATTAGAATCAAACTATAGACCCCTAAATGTTACAAAAAAAATATCACAATCATTTAAATAAAAAAACGTCTAACCACAAAATATTTTTTTTTATTTATCCCTTTTCAATAAGATCAAATTTCAGAAATCTAGCTCATCAACAAAAGGGGAAAACATTCATAAATTTCATGTTTTACTGTATCAAAACTTTTTATTTGTTACTAAATTTTATTTTAATATCTAAAATTGAAAAATTAACTTTTACTATTATTTTTTAATATATTTGTCCGATGATGTACTGATTTGATATAAAAATCAAAAAATTTAATAATAAATTAACAAAAGAAAAGTTAAATTATGCTAATTTAGATATTAAATGAAAGTTGAGCGGGTAAATTGAGCTTTTGTCCCATTATTAATGGTGTAAGAAAAATGTTAAGCGACATAAACAGTATATTGCTAATTGCAGCAGACTATTTAAATATCTATCTTCAATTCAATTGCTCCCTCTGTCTATATCATCAAGTAACGGGGGATAAAACTATAATTAAAAAACTTTATCTTTTTTTTACCATAGCTGTCCCTAGCTGTCCAAGTTATAATAATACACGTGGCTTATAGTAGCCACTACTGCAATTGATATTCATTTTTTATTTTATATTATTGGTTTTCGAAAGCTTTTTACTTTTTAGAATAAAAAAAATTAAGAAAATAATTTAAATTAATGCCTTCAAATGTACATAGAAGGCAATAAAACTTTTTTCTCTTCTTAAAGAGAATGAAAATTTCTAGCAATTAGGTCAATTTTTGCTAGCTTTTAAATTAATTTGTCATGAACGTGTTAAATGAAATCACACCTTCGGCTAGGGCACGTTTAATAAAATTAATTAGGGTTATTGTATAATTTTACCTTGAATTATAGCTTTTTTCTAAATCTATCCTAATTTAAAAATTGTGATGAATTGGTATATGACCTTTTGATTTACTGTAAATCTATCTACGGTCAAAATAGCGTATGTCCATGCTAACATGGCATACTGATATGACATACATGTGTAAATTATTGAGAAAATTACAAAAAAAATAGCCAGTTTGACCAAACCTCTTTCTTTTATAGTCTGACTATTTTTATTTTTTCAGAACTGACTTTTTTATTTTCAATTTTGACCTACGTTTCTTTTATATTTCAAAAGTAACTTTGTCGGTATTTTCCTCACTCTCTCTCTCATTCCCTCCCTGCTTCTTTCTCATTCTCCTCTCTATGCAGCTTTGTCTCCTTTCCTCCCTATCCCTCTCTTTCATTGTAATTTTAATTTTTTTTGTTGGTAGAGATCTGTTGCTGCTCATTTTAAATTCATTATTATTATTGTTATTATTTGATTTTGATTTTTTTTTAGAAAAAAAATTTCCATTGGCCGCTCCACTGGCGAGAGCTAGAGCCGATTATGATTACCTCATAAAGCTTCTCTTGATAGGCGACAACGGTAACTGTCATTTTCATTCTATTCTATTCTACTCATTTTTCTTCTGTTAATGTTTGAACTTTTTCTTTTATGGATTTTTTATTTGCTCTGTAATTTTTTTTTTGTGTGGTTTGTGATGTATAGGATCTGATTTGAGTTATCACAACCTAAAAATTTTTAGCTTTTTTGGAGGTTTCTGTTAGATTTTTTTATTTGCATTTCTGATGAATCATGGAGAAGATTAATTTTTTCTTTATTTTGTTTAATTTTATAAAGAAAATAAATAAAATTTTTGATATTGTTTCATGCAAGGTTAAAAATCTTTGATTATATATATACATATATAAGCAAGCACTTTATGCTGAAAATCCTGAAATTACCCCTTTATGAATTAGTCCCTTTTGTTTCAATGAGATTTTTTTTTTGGTAATTTTATCAATGTTATTGTTCAAGAAAATAAATTTTTTATAGAAATGAAGCTAACAATTCAATTATTAAGTTAAAAGGTTTAATTAAAGCACAATGTATGTTAGAGGTTTGATGACAGACGTATATGTGCATAATGTATGGCTTTGATCTATTTTGTTTAAGTGTGTCTCAGTCATTTTTAAGTTGTAGCATGTTCTCATTACTTTTGATGTTATTGTTGTAGGGCATCCTTTTTATTATTCGTCGGAAATGGAAATTACGTACTTCGCTTGATTTGCTAAGTTGCAAAAAACTGCAAGCTATATTGATCTAAAAATTTGAATTGCTCTTGTTTTCTAACTTCCTAGGTGTGGGCAAAAGTTGCCTTCTTTTGTGTTTCTCAGATGGCTCTTTCACGACTAGTTTTATCACTACCATTGGGTTTGTATTTCCTGATACTATGGATTAATTTAATCATTTTCCTTTTCTATTTTAATTTATTCTTTATGCAGGATTGATTTTAAGATAAGAACCATTGAGCTTGATGGTAAGCTTTACGTCAAGCTTTTGGTTATTGCTAATTTTTGATAACTTGGGAGAGAAGTACTTGGAAAATTATAGTTCCATGTTCAATGATTATTGTGAAGCTAATTGTATGAACAAGGCCTTTAATCTATTTATTAGCCTATCTAAGCAGGGATATATCATGATCAAAGCTTGTTGCTTAAAATTTAAAGCTTCTTGCTCAAATTTACTAGGAAATCTTTGTTCAGAAGATAAGAGTCGGAAAACTCTATTGTTTCTTAAAACAATGTTGGCTTTGGAAATTAATCCTATTGAGATCATGTATAACAAAGTTATTGGTGCACTTTGCAAAGCAGGAGAAATGAATAAGGCACAGTGTGTTTTTGATATTCTGCTTAGAAGAGGGCTATGTCCAAATCTCATTACATACACAATAATGATAAATGGTTATTGCAGTACAAATCACATCAATAATTCCTTTCGTGTTTTTAGTGATATGGAGAACACAGGGATTCAACTTGATGTTATCACTTATACAGTTTTGCTCGACAATTTGTTAAAAGTATATCTAAATTTCCGTTCAAGTCTAGGTGCCATAAAAAGGAAGGAAAATACAATGTACTCTTTAGCCCTATAGAGTGAAATGAAAGATATGGATATAAAACCTTATGTCATTTATTACACTATGCTTATTAACAAACACTGTAAAACAAACAACATTTAGGCAGCTATAAACCTTTTTAATGAAATGATTGATAGAGGTTTTTTCAATATATTCATATGTGTGTGTGTGTGTGTGTGTGTGTGTGTGTGTGTGTGTGTGTGTGTGTGTATGTGTGTGTATGGGTGGGTGGGTGGGTGAAGTAATTTTCACTTTAATATTATTGATAATTTTCACTTTATAGTTTCCCTGTGACTTACTATTTATAACATTTGCAGCTTACTGTCGTGGAGCCATGGGCATTTTACTGGTCTATGATGTTACTGATGAATCTTCTTTTAACAGTGAGATCCCATTCTTTGAATCTGATAAAAGGCGTGGGCAGCATTTAATGAAGAGCCTGTAGCTCAGTGAGAAGGATATGAAGGATGCCACTCAAGCCGTACATGGAAGCCAGAGAGTAATTGATTAAGTTTTATACTCTCTCTTTGCTTAAAACATTATATTGCTTTGTGACTATAATACCGATGACAAATAACTAATTGCATGCAAGAGAAGAATACGAGAAGCTATCGAGCGAGTGGAAAATAGAGAGTGTTTTTGTGTTGAAATTGATATGTTAGGCTCCTAAAGAATATTTTATTGCCTTCTCAGTTATGCAAGGTGTGGCCATGTATCATCTTTCTTATATTATTACATTGCCACTTGCTTACCTTGTTAATGATTTAACGATTATGTTCATTTATGATTTTAATTTAATTCTCAGCCTTTTAGTGTAGTGTAATGTGATGCTGCTTTTTTGTTGCTTGTTGCTTTTTTGTTACTTTATTGTTGCTTTTTGTTGCTTGTTGCTTTGTTGTTATTTTTCGTTGCTTGTTGCTTTTTTGTTATTTTGTTGTTGCTTGTTGCTTTTTTTTATTGCTTGTTGCTTTTTTTATTGCTTGTTGCTTTGTTGTTGCTTGTTATTTTTTTGTTGTTTCATTGTTGCTTTTTGTTGCTTTTTTATAAAATGTTAAGAGTACTTTAAAAATAGAAAAAAATTTGAGAAAAAAATATTGATAAAAAATAGTACCTTAAAAATAGAAACAAAAGTTTAGTAAAAAAAATGAAGAAAGTAGAAAAAAAAATTGATTAAAAAAAAAGAAGGATCAAATTTGAGTAACAACACTAAGAAAAATATTGAGCAAAAAATAAAATATTAAGAGCACTTTAAAAATAGAAAAAAATCTTGAGTATAAAAAAATATTGAGCAAAAAAAATATTAATAAAAAAAGTATCTTAAAAATAGAAAAAAAAAAGTTTAGTAAAAAAATGTTGAGAAAAAAATTAAGAAAATAGAAAAAAATTTGATTCAAAAAAATAGAAGGATCAAATTTGATCAAAAAAAATAGAAGGATCAAATTTTTTTATTGAAATAGTTTCTAGAAGAGTCAAACAGTTTCTAGAAGAGTCATGGTCTAGATTTTTACAAAAAAACTTCCTTAAAACTATTTTTGAAAATACTTTTAGTCAATGTGGCTTTTGATATTATTTTTGATTTTTCGGCTATTTTTGAAAAATCTCTAAATTAGTAAATTATTTGCTGAATTAAAAATTAGGGAAAGAAAAATTAATAATTTTTCTATTCTTAATTTTTTTTTTTTTACAAATATATCTTATTTTTATTATGTAAAGTTTAAAATTTTAAATAGTTATTTTTTAGATATTAAAATTTTTTCTAACCCGAATCAATATATCTTTCTTATTTTTTTAGTTCAATTATAGTTACATTGTTTTTGTATATTTATCCTCGAATTTTTACAACAATTTAACTTATCAATTTTGCAAATTATTTTAATTTTATTTAATTTTAAAATTACTGAAAAACTTTTATAAATTAAAATTTAAAATTTAAAAATAAAACTAAATAATAATTCATAAATTGACAATTATTATTATTATTAACAATATATAAAAATACTCCACATATAATTTAAAAATATTTTTTAATTAATTTATTTAAAATATTAGAAGGACAATAGCAATTATTCTAATTTTCAGCTTAAAAATAAATAAAATTATACTACTTTATTCTATCAACTTCACAATTTATTATAATTTTATCCAATTTTAAAATTATATTTAGAAATCTATATAATATTTTTTATGTGATTATGAGCATATTTTTATATAAAAAAAAATTACTAAATATTCATAAAAATACATTTAATTTATGGCAAGTTTTTTTTACTTGATTGTGATCCCAATTTATTAAAATAATAAATAAAATCAAGTGATTGTAGTAAAAAAAAAAGGTACAGAGAATAAAGAGTTTAAAGAAAAATATTCTTTTGTGTATTTTTCTATTCCAACTAATGAGGTTTAAATAGTTTACATTGTATTGACTTGATCCTAAAGAATAGGAACTAATCTAGGAAAGAAAAGAAATTACAGGAATAAAAAAGATTACAAATATTCTAGTTTATTATGTACAACTAACAACGTATACAACAGGAAATAAAAGAGAGAAAATATAGGAGATGAATTATAATGATTTCGTAACACTCCCCCTCAAGTTGGTGTATAGATATCGCACATGCCCAACTTATTGAGACACCTATTAAAAACTCAGATGGATACTGCTTTGGTCAGCACATCCACGAGTTGATCTTCTGACCGGACATGAGGAATCTCGATGATTTTTTCTTCCAGCTTTTCCTTGATAAAGTGTCTATCAACTTCAACATGTTTAGTTCGATCATGTTGAACCGGATTATGTGCAATATTACAGGCTGCCTTATTATCACAATATAACTTTATGGGACTAACTTGTTGAATATGTAAATCTTGCATTAAATTCCTAATCCATAATAATTCACATATTCCTTTGGCCATTCCTCTATATTCAACCTCGGCACTCGATCTAGCTATAATATCATGTTTCTTGCTTCGCCATGTATCTAGATTTCCACCCACAAATATAAAATAACCAGATGTAGAATGCCTATCATCAATTGATCCAGCCCAGTCAGCATCCGTATATCCTCTAATATTCAAGTTATTTCCTTTTGTAAACATAATACCCTTTCCAGGAAATGACTTTAAGTACCGCAAAATGCAGATGACAGTATTCATATGTTCTTCCTTTGGAGAATGCATGAACTGGCTGACAACACTTAATGCATAAGCTAAATCTGGTCGAGTGTGTCCAAGATACATTAGTCTGCCTACTAATCTCTGATAATGTTCCTTGTTAGCTGGAACTTGATTTGGATCCATACTCAGCTTCAAATTTTCTTTCATAGGAGTGCTAGTTGGACTACAAGCAGGCATCCCAGTTTCATTTAATAAATCTAAGGCATATTTTCACTGAGATAAGAACATACCTTTCGTTGACCTTGACACTTCAATTCCTAGGAAATACTTCAATGGACCCAAATCTTTCATCTCAAATTCTTAAGCAAGATGATTTTATAATGCAACCTTTTCTTTTGGATCATTTCCTATTACTATCATATCATCAACATACACAATAAGAGCAGTGATTTTTCCTTTATTATATTTCAGGAAAAGGGTATGATCTTTATTACTTTGTTGATATCTAAAAACCTTCATAGAGCTAGTAAATCTTCCAAACCATGCTTTAGGAGATTGCTTTAAGCCGTACAGAGATTTTTTCAATTTGCAAACCTGTTGACTTCCCTTAACTTGCATTTTACATCCCGGAGGTAATTCCATATATACTTCCTCTTGAAGGTCTCCATGCAGAAATGCATTTTTTACATCAAATTGGTGTAGTGGCCAATGAAAATTCATGGCTAGAGATAATAGAACACGAACAATGTTGATTTTTGCAACAAGAGCAAATGTTTCCATGTAATCAACTCCATAAGTTTGAGTATACCCTTTGGCAACAAGTCTAGCCTTGGACCTTTCGACAGTTCCATCAGCTTTGTATTTAATAGTGAATACCCATCTACATCCTACAGGTGTCTTCCCTTCAGGTAAATCAACAACTTCCCATGTAGAATTCTTTTGGAGAGAGTTCATTTCTTTATTCATCGCTACCTTACACCTAAGATCTCTTAAAGCCTTCTGCACACTATTAGGAATAGATACTATAGATAATTAGTTCATAAAAGATTCACATTCCTTTGACAACCTATGATAGGACACAAAATTACTCATGGGATATTTAGCTCTGGAAGTAAAAGTAGGTTCATAATTCAATCTGGGTATTCCTCTAGTAACTCGATCAGGCAATACTTTTAAATGGGGCTGATATAGTACCCTCCAGGTACTACATATAAGTGTTCCAATGACATAATAACATGTGGCATAAATGTTTTTTTATTCAAAAGAGATACACATTTATACCAAAAACTCTTGTTTAATACACATTGTACTTTAGTGTACATATATAACTTGTTATCAAAATAAATACATTGCTTAAAAATAAAATGCTTGAATGTGATGATGATGATGATCATGAGGATGGATATATCGATACCAAGCCTACCCTTGACCCACCTGAGCTCATACGGAACACACTTCAAGCTTATTACCAAGCAACTCTTCAAGCTAGGCTAACTAACCTGAAAACCACAATTACAAAGGAATGACCTTGCGACTCAATAAGCAATTGATAATACAACTATACATATAGTTATTCTTAAGAACTAATTAAGAAAAAAATATAGAATACATTACAACACATCAAAATATAAGAATTTAACATTTAGACTGCACATGGGAGTCCAAATGACAAAGGTGCCAGTGAGCACTAAAATGTCAAGCTCAATTAGAGAATCTTAAAAATATATTATACATAATCTTAAAACATAGAACTTGTAGAGAACTCTCTAAAGTTTTTGTAACATCAAACCATGCCTCATTTGGAGGTCTGCAGCTCAAGTTATGGTCAAATTATTGTACATAAAAGAAAGGCTGACTCGTCACGACTCGGCACATTCGTGCCGAGTTGGCATCTTGAGTCGTAGGTATGACTCGGCACACTCATGCCGAGTCGACATCGGTGCACAGAAGACTCACCTGACTCGACCCTTCAGACCATGTCATACTCGTTTGGTCATAACTCCCTCTATCGAACTCGGATTCAAGTGATTCAAAAGGCTATGGAAAGCTAATTTAGAGGACTACAACTTTTATGAAGACATATGGACTTAATTCAATTGTATAAATGGACAAAAATTCCCTTGAAGTGACTAGTGATGTCAAAGCATATGAATGTAACTCAATTCAAGCTACAACAATACATGCTAAACACACTAATCCACACCAACCATCGAGTAACATATAATATCAATCATTTACATTCAATCCACTTTCAATATATGCATATATATACACAATGCAACATTTTATGGTGCCTCATATACACCAATTCTCATCATTTAACAATCCAAAATGTACAATCATCATAATCACACTTCACATTCAACATATTTGTATAATCTCAATGCAACAATGCATGTTATGCTTGTTAGTAATTCGGACAAAATTCTTGACACACACCACACACGTTTCATACAAGCTCACATTTTATTTTATTTTATTTTATTTTCTTTTTCTTTTTCTTTTTCTTTTCATTTATATCTGTGGCCATTCCTAAGACTTTCTGCCCAGCTCAGTCTCAGATCTTACACGTGCGCACATATATATATATATATATATATCACATGAATGGCCACATCTGAGACTTTCTGCCCAGCTCAGTCTCAGATCATAGAGCTCAAACTCCACACACACATATTCATCACACTTCTCACATTCCTCATATAAATGCAATATGTATACATTTCATTTTCACACCATACCACCTCAAGTGGTTTTCATATTTCAACATATATTCATATATCATACCACACTAGTGGCTTGCACATCAAATGTACCCATACCATATTCCTTCATACACATGCTCATTTGACCATTCAATGGTCCCATAAATAAATATATATATATATATATATATATATATATATATATATATATACTTATTCACATCAATATAATCTCATACTCATCAATTTTACCATCTTAATGGCAATCACTAGCTAACATAATCAATTAGCTATAGTTACATGAAAATTATTATATGTACGCATTGAATTAACAATTACTTACCTAAATACTTCAACTCCTTTCCAAAGCAAAACTCCCCTATTGAGTAGGGTTTCCACTTCCTCTTTCAACTCCTATACAACATATTTACTAAATTCCACAAGCAAGTATTACTAACCATTTCAAATACACTAAATACTCCAAATTCAACATGACCTAACAACATACACACACAAGTCCAATAACCCCCAAATTATTACCAAAGCTAGGGTTACACATCTAATTCAAATTTTAATTGGAATTACTCAATTTGGACAAGTGTCGAATTAATTATGGATTTTACAATCCAATCAGCCCAAAACATAGCATTTAGTAAGCAGAAAAATGTTTGGTCCCAAAAATTAGGCTTAACAGTCGAACTTGACCAAACTTAAAGCATAGAAAATATAGAGGACTCTCTGATGTTTCCAAGAAGTCCAAAAATGCATAAATCAGAGCTCTATAGCTCTAGATATGACCAAAACACAGAGGCTAAAAAATTCATCCAAAACAAAGCACGAAATTCACTATCCAAACTTAAACACAGCTAAATCAAAAACACCAATTACTTACAAAAAGATGTTCTTGCACTTAGGAGGTTGCTAATTCCAGCTAATCCTTAGCCAAATCCACTCTCTTATTCAACAAATCCCTAATTTTCTTTAGAAGCCAATTGTTGCAACTCTCTCTATTTTTCTTAAGAAGCTCCTCCCCTCTTTTTTCATGGCCACGTGAAGAAAAAGAAGAAGATATAGCCAAATTGTGATATTTATTACCAAATATCTACTTAACTCCTTAATGAAACACTTTTCTTCCCAACTAGCCCCTTAACTTATTATTATTTTGATCAAGTCCCTACTTACCTTGCAATCTAGTCCTCTCTACAATTTCTACCCAATCTCACACTCAAATATAATCCATTATCTAATATACACTAAAGGCAATAATTACTTCATAAATACGTATACTAGAGGGCGGGTGTTACAGTTTTGGGCTAAATTAAGTTTTTCTGAAAAGCTAATAATTTGCTAAGTTAGTGAAAAAAATTGATTAGAAAGTTAGTTTATAGGCTAATTAACGCATCCAAGTTTAGAGGATAAATTGCTACTTTAGCCTTTTATTAAATGTAGTAAAAGTACATATTAAAATCTTACTCTTATGTGACATTTTCGACTTATACAATTAAAATTTTCATTTGTAGCTCCTATAATTTTGTGTACAGTTTAAAGAGTCACATTGTTTCTATAAAAAAAAGTAATGTAATATTCTAGTAATTTATATTGATGTAAAAGAACTTAAAAATTAATTATATTATATATTTTAATTTTTGGTATTTAATTTATTTTTAAATTAAATATTCATTCCTAAAAATGAAGATTTTAAATTTAATTTTTATATATCTTGGATATTTTAAAATTTGATAAATTGGACTTAATTTGCCAATGACTAAAATTTTTTGGGTGAATTAGTTAAAAAATATTGTTTTGGGCTGAATTAAATTTTTCTGAAAAGTTAATATGGACTAATGGACCGAATTTGCTAAGTTGGTGAAATAATTAACTAAAAAGTTAATTTATATGTTAATTAACCATCACATGCTACTTTAGGGGGGGCAAATTGCTACTTTAGCCTTTTATTAAATATAGAAACAGCACAGACTTTTGTTATGGTACAAACGTTTGTATCTATACAAATAAAATTACAACCGTTAGATTAATTTTTATTTAATTACAACTATTGATTATTTTAGATTAATTTTTATTTAATTAAAACTATTGATTATTTTGGTATATCAATACCTGTAAAATATATTAATGGTTATAATTAATTAAATTTTAATCTAACGGTCTTAATTTCAGTTGTATAGATACAACTGTTTGCACTGTAGAATGACTCGTAAAATCTTACTCTTATGTGGCATTTTCGACTTAAATAATTAAAATTTTCATTTGTAGCTCCTATAATTTTTTGTGCAGTTTAAAAAAGTCACCTTTTATCTATATAAAAAAAGTAATGTAAAATTCTACTAAAATTTTTGTATGGAAATGCCATATATTAAAAAAAGGGATTTTTTCAAAAATAGCCAGAAAACCAAAAATAATATCAAAAGCCACATTGACCAAAAGTGTTTTCAAAAATAGCTTTAAGAAAATTTTTTTTTTAACCTAGACCATATATAAGCTAACCATTTTCAGTTAAAATACAAACATTCCAAAACAAACACTGATTCCTAAAAAGAAACGGAAAACAAGCTCGCTCAAGAAAATCACGATCTCAAACACCAAAAATTCTTCTCCAATCAATTTCAACTTTCTCTTCAATCAATCAAATTCACGATCAAATCAACTTCCTTCTCCGATCGATTTCAGCTATTTTCTCTTTTGAATTTTGTGACAGAAACAGAAAACAAGCATCTTCAATAAATCAAGTTTATGGATCTGAAAAACCTAAATCTGCAACAACATTCTTTAACAAATCAGAGAAATCAACATTAAAACAATAACTGAAATAGCGTTGAAGATCAAAAGCAATAATCATTCACAAAAATAGGTACGCACCTCGAAAACATATCAGATATGCTTTTCTATTTTTCTGTAATCATATTTTATCAATAAGAAGCAATAAATCACGATTATAAAAGATATTAAAACTTGATTTATACTATATAAATGCTTTTTCAACAAAAAGAAATAAAGAAAAATAAAAAAGCAACAAAAGAAATAAAAGAATCAAAGAAAATCAAAGAGATATAAAAAAGAAATAAATAAGCAACAAAAGAATCAAAGAAAATCAAAGAGAA
>CATIWO010140920.1:0-15024 GCA_949673435.1 Macaranga tanarius | reverse complement strand
TTTTTAAACTGGTTTTCAAAGTCAAAATGATTTTCAAAGTAGTTTTCAAAACCATAATGGTCAGTGGTTAGATTGGCCAATCATTCCGAGAATTATGGCGATAGCTCTAGATATAATCAGATAACCTGATGTCTATCCACAATCTCGTTTTAATGCTTCATCTATTTATAAATGGAACCTAGATGGTATGAGTGAATACCAAGTGTTAGGTCTCCTACAACAGATGACAATGGCAGCAAATGCCTATAAGACCCAAACTAGTAGTATGGATAAGGCCATTGCTGAACTCCTAATTGCTGGTTTTTTGGATCAACTCAAGGGTTGGTGGGACTACCATTTGACCAAGAACAACAATTTTAAATCCTATCTGTGATTCAAACTTTTGAGGATGGCACTCATGTTTTAAATAATCTTGGTAACCCAGTCCATGATGCTATGTCTACCTTGATCTTAACAATTTCTTTGCATTTCATTTGAGACCCAAGCAATCTCAAAAACAAAAATGCTGAACTTCTTAATAACCTTCATTGCAGGAACTTAAGTGATTTTCAAACTTACAAAAATACTTTTCTAACCAGAATTGTGCTTCGTGAAGATTCAAATTAACCTTTTTAGAAAGAAAAATTTTTAACTGGTTTGCTAAAACTGTTGGGAGAGAAGGTTCAAAATACCATTCGAGCTTCTCATAGTAATCAAATATCATATGATCAGTTCACTTGTGGAGAACTAGTCAGGCTGACACAAAAAGAAAGTTTAAAAATCTGTCAAGATTTAAAATTTCAAAAATATTTAAAATGGGACTAAAGAAAACAAAACAAGAAGTTAGAACCTTCTATAAACAATTTGATTTTCAAAATCCCATTGAAACAACATCCAAATCCTATAATGGTAAATGTGAAACTAAGCCTTACAGAAAATACAAACGTAAACACAGAAAATCTTATAAGTTTTACAAACCATACAAAGAAGATTATTACAAAAAAAAATTGCAAAGAAAAAATATTCTAAGCTTTATAAGAAATTTGCATCCAAATTAAATAAGAAATATCCTAAGAAAAGCCTTAAAGATATAACTTGTTTCAAATGTGGCCAGAAAGGTCACACTGCCAGATTTTGTCGAGGTTTATGCTCGACTTCATGAGTTAGGATTAGAGGATTAAGTTCTTCAAAAAAATTCAGCTCTTCTCATTGAATCCTCTAAATCTAGCTCTCCAAACATTTCTTTCGAGGAGGAAAGCCTTCTTCAAATTGATGAAATTGCTACTTCATCAATATCTGAGTTAGACTCCTCTGACTCTGACAAACCTTCTAAACATATTAATATGCTTACCAAAGATCAAGAGATACTCCTCGAAACAATTAAGCATATTAGTGATTCAAAGTTTCAAAAAGAATTTCTTTATAAACTCCTAAAATCTTTAGAAGATAAACATGTTGAAACTTCTACTTCCGTTTTTACCTTCCACTTCAAAGAACAGTTACAACCTGATAACTATTCTTAAAAAAGTAAAGAAAAATAAAGCTCCTGTTGGTACGCTTCAAGATCTTCAAAAAGAAGTTAAAATTATTAAGTCTGAGTTAAAATAACTTAAGACCAAACAATAACGGGACTCTAAAATTATTCAATCTCTTATTTCTAAACAAAAATAAAATGATTCAAGTTCTGATTCAGAAGAAGAACCTTCTGAACTATAAAACCTAAAATGCCTGGAAGAGGTCCCAGAGATTCTAGCAAACTTTATCAATGTTTCAAGAGAAATTATTTCTCAAAAATATTTGATTCAAATAAAAATTATTTTCTCAAATGATTTTAAATTTGACACAATTGCATTATTTGATACAGGTGATGATTTAAGTTATATCAGATATGATTTAGTCCCAAAATATTTTTATTAGAAAACCAAAGAAAAACTTGTAGCTGCAAACGATTCTAAATTGACCATTGGTGGCAAAGTTGTAGCCTCAGTGGTTACAGGAAATGTTGCACTCAGAAATTTATTTATTCTTGCAAAAGACTTACGTTCAATGGTCATTTTAAGGACTCCTTTCATTGAATTAATTACTCCCTATAAGGTCAATGAACAATGTATTTATTTTAAAACAAGAAACTCTAAACTAGTTTTTCCTTTTATTACCAAACCAAAAAAGAGGAATTTAAACTTAATTAAAGCACATTCTATTTATGATTTTCGAATCAATGCTTTGATTAAAGTTAAACAAACACATCTAATGCATTAGCAACAAGATGTCAATTTTTAAAGAATTTAGAAACAACTTTAAGATGATTCTGTAAAATCAAGAATTTCTTATTTTCAAAATCAAATTGAAAATGAAGTTCGTTCTGATTTTCCAAATGCTTTTTGGGATAGAAAACAACATATAGTTGATCTGCCCTATGAAAATGATTTTGATGAATGTTAGATTCCAATAAAAGCTAGACCAATTCAAATGAATGAATCCTTAGAAAAATATTATAGGGATGAAATTCAGGATCTAGAATCAAAGGGTCTGATTTTCAAATATCGATCTCCTTGGTCTTGTGCTACTTTCTATGTCAATAAAAATAGTGAAATAGAAAGAGGTACACCTAGGCTGATGATCAATTACAAACCTTTAAATACTGCTTTGAAATGGATTCGATATCCAATTCCAAACAAAAAGGATTTGCTTCAAAAACTTCATTCTACTTTGATTTTTTCCAAGTTTGACATGAAATCAGGTTTTTAGCAAATTCAAATTCATCCTAAAGATAGGTATAAAGCTACTTTTACAGTTCCCTTTGGATAGTATGAGTGGAATGTTATGCCTTTCGGTTTCAAAAATACTTCTTTTGAATTTCAAAGAATCATGAATGATATTTTCAATCCATATTCAAACTTCTGTGTTGTTTACATTGATGATATTTTAATTTTCTCAAATTCAATTAAACAATATTTCAAACATCTATAAACCTTTTTTAATGTCACAAAGAGAAATGGTTTAGTAGTTTCGAAATCAAAGATTTTGCTTTTCCAAACAAGAGTTCAGTTTTTAGGTCATTACATTACTCATGGAACCATAACTCCAATTGAAGATCTCTTGCATTTGCATATAAATTTCCTGACAGAATTTTAGATAAAACTCAATTGCAAAGATTTTTTAGAAGTCTGAATTACGTTTTAGATTTCTGTCCAAACATAAACCGTCTTGCAAAACTTCTGCATAATAGATTGAAAAAGAATCCAGTTGCATGGTCCAATCATCATACAGATATTGTTAGACAAATTAAAAAATAAGTTTTAGAAATTCCATGTCTGCATATTGCTGATCCATTGGCTTTTAAAATTGTAAAAACTGATGCATCAGATTTGGGATACAGGGGAATTTTAAAACAAGTTTCAAACAACAGAGAATGCATAGTCCAATTTACATCTGCACATTGAAATGACTGTCAAAAGAATTATTCTATAATTAAAAAGGAAATTCTTTCGATTGTTTTATGCATTACCAAATTTCAAAGTGATTTTTTGAATCAAAAATTCCTTTTAAGAATTGATTGCAAATCTACAAAAGAAATTTTATAAAAGGATGTTCAAAATATTACTTCCAAACAGATTTTTGCCAGATGGCAAGCTATCATTTCAATATTTGATTTTGAAATTGAATATATAAAAGGAGATACAAACTCAGTTCCTAACTTTTTTACCAGGGAATTCCTACAAAACAGGTCCTAATGCCCAGGAAGAAAAAGAAAGACAAGGGCAAAGGCCCTGCAAACCCAAACATTGGTGAGGAGAAGATCCAAGCCCAAACACCAAAATAAACATTGGCCTATTCTATGACCCAAAAACTTCTCAAACCTTCTTCAGCTCAGCCAATCAAATCCTGGATGGACATGGTCCAAGAAGAAGAAGAAGCAGAGGCCCACAAACAGGCCTAAATACAAATATGGGTTAAACAATTAATCCAATCTCCCGAGTTCTTCCAGGATCTTCAATCAATATCGCAGGCCTCTCAGCCTTCGGCCCAAACAAGATCATCTTCCTCCCAATCTTCCAACAGAGCGGGAAAAAGTAAAGAAATAATTTTAAAAAATTTAGAGATGGAGATTTTTGTAAAAAATCCATCTCAAATGGTTTCTAATCTAGTTTCTTCTCAAATCGTTTTGAAAGAAAAACAAGTTTTGAGAACAAAATCTGAATATTTAAAAAAAATAAATTTTTAAATATTCTGACTATATAGGATGGATTTTCTAATCAAAAACCCTCAAAGGAAATTTTCAAGCTGTTTCCAAAAAATTAGTTTCATAAACCTTGGAATATTTCAAAACCCTAAAGTTTTTATTAAGCCGTTTTAGAAACTACTGGCTTTGTCAAATTTAAACATTTTAAGAAAGATGAAAAATAACTTCATCCTTCTTATTCAGCCTGTACAATCCAAAGAATCATTCATCCAACAGAATGGGATTCTGAATTACATAAAAACAAACCTTTTTCACCAAGCCTAGACACCAGAATAATCCAGTGTCAGTTTTTTAACTACGGGGACTATCAACAGGCCTGGTATAAATGTTTTCTTTATCCAAAATGATGGTTTCAGCTATTCATAGCTCTTCTATTTCGATAGAGAATTTTAAACTTCCCTACTGGTTCATCCAATAGTGGACTTTCTTTGGAAACATTCCTGAAATACTAATTCCAGAAGTTAAACCCTATTTTGATCTCTTCAAACAACACTATACACCTTTAGAAAATGAAAAATGCTTTATCCTTTTCTCATTTTTTGTACCAAATTTTTTCTGCCCTGGGTATGTGTGTGGTATTTCAGCTACAACATGCAGAAGGATGGTTAAACCATTCTCACCAGAAGATACAATCTACAAAGAGAAGACCACTCTATAAAAGGTCAAAAATTGGCTAGTCAAGCACAACTTACTTCCTTGTCTAAAAAGAAATTACGCAGTTTCTAGCACATAAGTCTTTTGTAATGCCTAAGCTCACCGGTGCAAAATTTGAAGAAGAATTCTTTGGAATGATTCAACAGCTTCTGGAGAATAGAACTTCTTCATCCAAACAAGGATCTGCCATTCCAGAATCATCGTCTTCATCAAGTTCTTCTGAGCCTATTATTAACTTGGAAGATGATGAAATTGATCTCTTTGGTAATAGTGGATTCTAGTATCTTGTATTTAGTAATTTATTTTGTATTCTATATTTTGTATTTACTCCTGTATTTACCTATTATAAATAAATGTAAAAGTGAAAAGTAAAAAAAAAAGTAAAAGTTAGCAGACTTAAATAATTTTATCTGCCAACCTTTGCTAACTTTAGCTCTCTCATGTGAAGGCATCTTCAGCTCACCCATGTGATAGAAGACCCCACTCACTAAACTGTCTGCTTCCACTAATTGCAGGCATAAAGTCTCCTTCAGGATGTGATGCCAGCCTGTCTTCAACTAGCTCCAGCTCCTAGCTCTGCTATAAAAAGACCCTCCTACATCTAGAAGAGGAGGTTGCAAAATCAAGAGAGAAATATATTAGAGAAAATTAAGCTATGTTCTTTCTTTCTGAAATTGTAAACTTGTACTGAGTGATTGTAAGAAAACCTTTATGTTTCCTTTCACTTGTACCCAAACCTGTAACTGTTGGCTACAGATTGTATCTCTTATAATTAATTTATAAAAGGTATCAAACTTTCTTACAAACTTTATTTTAATTTATTTTCTGTAAACTTAAGTATGTTCTGTACTTGCCTTTAGTGGGATCTTGCACATCAGAAAACTGTACTGCTTTTTTATGTTGTGCTCAAATCTTCTTCTACCCCTTTCTTTGTGATTGTGTATGGTTAACTGTCTAGAGCATTCCTCTGGGCCATACAGTTTCTTCAAACTTTTTTTTTCTTGTTTTGAACGATTACCTGTCTGGAGCATTCCTCTGGGTTGTTCCATATATGTTGTTTTTCTTGCAAGGTGATTTGTGATCATACATTTGCATTTGCATTCATAACAGCACAAACTCAAACTGTCTTAATTTCAACAGTACTTATTTTTACTGTTCAAACGTTTTACATACCTACTCTCTTATTGTGGATACCAGTCTCATGACCTTCATGTTCTGGTTGGTTTAACGAAGCAATAAAGTAGGCTGCATAAATCTTCATATTTTCTACATTTCTTTCTACCCCATTTTTTATTCTGTCTCCTCATGGTATATATATATATATATATATATATATATAAAATATTAATTCAGAAAAAATATAAATAAATATTAAAATTATAAATAAAAAATATTCTTTTAGTTATATAATTGAAGAATATAATTTAAAAAATTATAAAATAAATAAATAAATAATAAAATTAGTAAACCGAAAAACTGAACAGAACCAAACAGACTGAGTCAGTTTGGCTCGGTTTTTGTATATAGTCGATTCGGTTAGGTTATTAATTTCCAGCAAGTTCGGAAAATCGGTTTTTTCAGTTCATTTTAGTTTTGAACCAAAACCGACTGATGCACGCCCCTATGCACAAACACTTCAATTAGTAAGCCTTTTTTTTGTATCCGATACTTTTTACATACTTCAGTTAGAAAGCAGATACTTTAATTAGAAGCCGTTTCTCTATGTCCGTATCCTCGTATTTGTGTCCATGTTACCTAGCTTAGAATAGTGCTTACATCTATCAACTTCTAGTCTCATCACCTCTAATTTAGAATTTTACATAAATAGCTCCCGTTAATTTAAATATAATTATTTAATTGTCCTTATTTATTTAAATGTACTTTTTTTCGGACAACTTTTTTAAAGATATATAAATTTATTGGAAAAAGATAAGTGTCGCGTGCCATCGCAACCCGTGCACTTTCCTTTTTTCCCAAATCAAAACAACAAAATTAAATGTTCCGTGTATCATGGGGGACATTTTTGGCAAAAAAAAATTGCGATGGGTGTCGTAAATTGCGACACCCATCACTTCCCAAATTTATTATATTCATTTTTTATATATAAAAATTTTTATTTATATTTTAATACACACAGAGAGACATACACAACACACACGCACCTGCGCACATGCACGCGCACACACACATTATCAATTATCAGCTATAGTTTATCCAAACAAGCCCTATGATTGAATTTTTTGTCTAGATATTGATCCGCGCAAACATCATATAAGTTATGCATAAAGCTAAATTTACTCTTGATGAAAAATAAAAATTTTTATTTATACTTAAAATTAGGAAGTTTAGAACATTAATAATTATTATATTTAATATAAATTTTTTTAATATTATAATTAATTTTAACTAATAATAACTTTCAGTAAATACTATAATCAATATATGTGAAAGAAAAAAGATATATTAATTAATAAAAAACATTCAAAAACACCAACCTTTGATGATCTTATTTCAATTTTTTTTTTAATTCTAGAAAATATGTGCTCATTTAAACAATTTCTCATCATTTGAGCTTAAATAACCATTGAATCAAATGCCAGGTATACCTTTATAATTTTAAAATAATAAATTTAATTTAAAAACTCAAATATAAAAAACAACATTTTTTTAGGAGCGCCATTTTTACTGGATAAAAATTTTGCCCACAATCACTATATTAGCTGAAATTTGGATATATACCTTCATCATATGAAATGGAGAATAGATAAATAGTAAAAGATATTGATTTCGTATATCTACAGTAAAATAGAACAATTTTCTTTTGACTTTTTAAACTTAAGTGTCTTTAATGTATTTCAAATAACTAAGAATTAAGCGTTCCAAAAAAGAAACTAAGAATTAAGCAATTTATAATAATTTAAATTAGTTGGTATAATATTTTATTATGATAATAAATTGTTTGTACATTTAACAAATAGATGAAGACTTAATTTTAATTTTTCAAATCTTATGTCAGTATATTTTCTTTAATTTAATTAAATAGTTATTTATATTAAAATTATCAAAAATTGTCTAGAATAGAATTATTTTTTAAATTAAGAGTTAGAATGAAATTGGGAAAGATCCTAAATGTTTAAATTTTTATAATGATATATGTTTACAAATTTAATAATTTAAAAAGAATAAATTTGATATTTATAATGTTTCATTTTTTATTTTAATAAAAAAATGTTAACACTAAAAATTTTGTTTTTCAGAAAACACTAAAAATTATAAAAATCAGATAAAATATAATATTATATCAAAATTTAAAATAAAACTAATCGTAAATTCGCTGCAGAATAAAATAATTAAGAAATAAATTGAATAAAATAAAAACTAAATAAACTAAAAATAAAATATATCCCAAAATTTTTACTTTCTTAAATTTTTATTGCTGTAATTTTCTTAGTTATAATAGGATTACTTTTGAGAATTATTAGGTTAGAATTGGAATATGTGTATTTAAAAAAAATTAGAATTTTTAATAATTTAGGAAAAAATACTTCAGAAATTTGAGGTAGAAAAATATATATTATATAAATATACTTAGAATTTGGGTAGTATTAGCCTATTAGGAGAGTATTGGGAAATATATAACAATGTTTTAATTAAAAAAAATAATACTAAATAACTATAGTAAATTTTTTATTTTAGTTTTTTTAGGAAAAATTAAAATTTTTAATAATTCAACATATAAACTTTTAAGAGGAAATGTTGAATTATGGAGAGGGACACTTGTCAAATTTTGGGTTTAATATATATATATATATATAATTTTTGATGCCAGTAGCTAAAAAAATAACTGCATTACTAATAAAATTCTGTTCAACTTGAATTTTTATTCACAATAGTATCCAATAATTTAATAGAAGTTATTCAATATACTACTTTGTCTGTTGCAACTTTATATTATCTAGACACTCATGTTCATAGGATTTTTTTTTTTTTCACTCATTAGCCCTCATGAGATTTCAAATTTGAAATCTCTGAGTTTTGAAGGCTTTTTTTTCAAAAGGGCAATGGTAAACGTTGCGCAGCATGACGTGACTGATTTTGAATTTGAAATTTCTAACTTTTAAAGATATTTTTTTAAAAAAAGTAATGGTAAACGTGACGCTGTTCATGTCGTGCCACACGATGTTTACCAATTTGTCCCTCTCCCAAAACAACAACCCCTATAAATAAGAAATATTTTTATATTTTTTTCTGTATGATGTGATACCTATCACTATATTAAACAAAAGAAGCAGAAATATACATAACATAACATCCTTTTGCACGCATGCAGGAACGTAGACAATGAGGAACTTCACCATTTTCAGCCAATTTTTAGTGACATAATTTTTTTAGTTTTAGATTTAGTACTTCCTCCATAAATGTAATTAATATAGTCAGAATATAACTTCTTATATATATTTTTATTGATATTATAAAACTTACAATATTTTATTAAAATTAAATAATTTCAGAAAAAAGCATAACAAAATAAAATTATTTTTTAGTAGATTAGTGTAACTAAAAAACATTGACCTCTACTCCTCCATGAGTAGCAAAAATGATAAAAGTGTAGACATTAAATATGGAGACCAAGATTCAATCTCTTGTTTTACCTAGTTCTCCCCTTATGGTAGGGAATTGAACCACTTCAATCAGCTTTAAAAAAAAAAAAAAAAAAAGTAACCTCTAATTTAAATGGAGTAAAAAGAAAAATAGTATATAATTTTGGGATGAAAAGAGTATATACTTTTAATTTTTTTTAATTTATATTTAAGATTATGATGCTAATTTAATTTTAATTTTGGCTAAATTAAACTCAAATTTGTAATTTAAATAGGTGATATGGGATCATATTTAAATATAACGGAAAAATAATTATTAATTATTATTGAATATTCACTTTTACCACTAATATTTATCAAATAATCAAACATTTTTAAAATATATATATATAATGTAAATGTAAAAAAAGAAAAATTCTCATAAATTCTTAAAAATTCGTACAAATATAAGGTATTAAGTGCATCTTCAGTGTTACGTTAGTTGCTTGAGTTTGAAAATTGAGTCTTTTTTAGTTACAGACTAAAATTTGAATTGATACCATAAATCAGATACAACTGATTCCACTATTTTTTTTTTCTTTTCAATTTCTTGTCGTTTTTTTTTTTTTAAATCAGCATTGCCAATTGGAAAATAAGAGGAAAAGAGTTGAAAGGTACCATATAGAGTTATTTTAAGTAATGATCAGCAAATTAATTTTTTTCAATTTTGAGATTATGATCGCCCACCTGCTTGGTTAAATAAAACAAAACAAAGGGTTTTTGTCATATTGCTAGAAGCTGATTGACCTATATATCATTCTCTTAGTTTAATGATTTTAGAATAATACAATTAAACTTCTCTCAATATGAAGACTTACTTTCGTTACGGTTTCGATGAGTTTCTTTAACTAAGCAACTGCCTATGAGTTTATGTTAGGTTTTTTATGCTTGAAACTTATTATTATTTTTTTTAAAGATTAGCTATGTACGTGTCTTATTATTCATGCTAGTTCGCTATGTTAGTTGACATTAGAGTAGGTAAGTCGTTTATGATTATATTGGGTGAATATGATAGAGTAAGCAAACATATTCATGATGATAGTCAGAGTATAAGTGCCTGAAAAATTGTGTCATAATCAAAAGGTAGTGTCTAAAGTCTTTAATAACATAGAATATCACAAGTTCAAACGTATAAAGGGACACTTTAAAAAATTAATGATCAATTTGATGTTTTGATGACAGAGATCGATTTAATAATAGGTCAAGTCCAAAAGATGATGTAACTCAAAACTAATATGTTACATATTTATTTTTACAAACATAAATGAACGTCAAATTTATGTAGAACATAATCATTATGATAATATTTTTGTTAATTGAATTGCAGAAATGAAACAAAATTTTGAACACATGAAGATCTCTAAAGACAACATTTGAATTATTGGCTTTTAGATTAAAGGGATGCACTTATTTTTGGTGGATGTTACAATCCAAAAGAAAGGAAGAAGAAATAACACCTGTAAGATCTTTGATAATAATGAAGTAGTAATTAATTCCTTTTGTTGGACTGTGAATTCATCTCACTTCAAGAAAATATGATGTGTCAAATTGGTGAAAATTAAAGAGCACTGAAGTTGAAGTGATGCATCAAATGAAACTTAAAGATACAATAGAATGCGAAGTTAACTGCTAGTAAAAATTTAATAAAGATAAACGAAAAAAGTAAAACAAAAAGAAGTAGTTTTTATAGTTATAGAAATTGAAGAAGAAGTTAATTTTGTCAAGAAAATCAAGAAGTTCATCATCTGAAAATCTCATAAATTTTTTGATGAAACTACAGTGTGTTAATTTTATTGAGGTCACATATTTTGATTGTAACTTTTCATGAATTATTGGTATCATAAACTTTCAAATTGAAGGATATGTTTCAAATTATTTCACAAAGACAATACAATATTCAAAATATTTATTTCTTTAGCATGACAATACAATATTCAAAATATTTATTTCTTTAGCATGGAAAACTTCAATTTTCAAGTATAAACTCAAGAACAATTTGTTTCAAGTAAAGAAGAATGATGCAGAGGGGTTATCTTATTATTATTATTATTAATTTAAAAATTTATTGGCCTAGTTTTATATATATATATAACACACACTAATAAAAGAGAAAGAGGTTAGTATTTTACCATCGTTGATCTTTTTCTAGATTGGTGGTAGTTTTTTTTTATTATTATTATTTTATTAACTATATTTTATTTTTTACATTTAATAAATACATATTATTGATTTTTTTATTTTTTGTTGAAATTTTTGAATTTTTCTTTATAGAATTAACATCTCATGAGATTTAAGTACTTTATGAAGCTTATGATAAGGAAACATCATCACAATAAGAAAATAATCTTGTGAAATAAGAAATTACAACTCTTTATGCAATTTGGGTCTTTTATGGACTGAATACCTTATGAGATTTGGGTGGTTATATAAAGTTTGTATATTTTTTATGAAAATTTTGTTAATATATTTCTAACTACACTTATTTAAAAATCAAAAATTCAATTTATGACTAATTAAAACAATTAAATGAAATGGACCAATTACCAAGTTGCAAAATAAAAGAGATACACCACCAAAAAAATTTACCTTTCACACTATTTTAATAAGATTTTATTGTTGTAATTTTTTATTATGTACCATTATTATTATTTTTTTTTATCAAAGATATACTTTTAGTTTTTCAAAGAATCAAGGATATATATATACACACACACCACTAATTGTACTTTTAGTAGTTTTCATTCATTTATATAGCATATGATAAGATATAGATAAAAATATAGACAGTAAGTTGAAATGTTGAATGACGATGCTTAAAAAAATGCAAATGGATTTTTCTTTAAGAAACAAAAGATGTTCATCACTACATTATTAGCAATGTCCTTTAGTGCTGGGAAAAGAAAAATCAAATAGGAGAAGCAAATAAATATATTTTCAGGAAGATGAACCCACTAATTTAACTTTTAGTAGTTTTCATTCATTCATATAACATATGATAATATATAGATAAAAATATAGACGGTAAGTTGAATGATAATGGTTAAAAAAATGCAAATGAATTTTTCTTAAAAAATGATTTTTATCACTACATTATTGGCAATGTCCTTTAGTGCTGGGGAAAAAAATCAAATAGGAGAAGCAGATAAACATATTTTCAGGAAGATGAACCCGTGAACTTGATCCGTGAATATATATATATATATACTGATTTGAAAATTCCTCAAATCAGTGTTTTCAAATCAGTATATTAGGGTTTCTAAAAAGCCCACCAAAATTACATGAAAATATCATGAAGATCTTAAAACAATGCAGCAAGAAAACCATTAAAATGCAACTGGGGAGTGGCTAGTGGCAACATGCTTCTTGGAGTATATTGAGGGGGCGGTTCGAATTCTCCCTCCTCTACTTTAAGTGATTCTATTTAAAATCCTTTCTGTGTGGAGTTTAACATCGGATATCCAGATAGTAGGACGGAGTTTGATCTCCCTTTCCCCGTTCTTCCAGAAGCCTCCAGGGCTTTAAATGAAAAAAAAAAAAAAAAAACATCATTTTGCCCAAAAACCTCCGTCCAGACAAAGGCTAGTTTCTTAAATATTTGGATAAGTTCAGAATTAGACGCTTCTTTAATTATTAATTTATGTTTTTTATATTTAAAAATACGTGATTTTATTTTACTTTATCTTAATATTATGTCAACTATTATAATCATCATTTTATGATAAAATATGCATATAATATTAATTATTAATAATAAAATTATTTTATGTGTAATTTATCATTAATATGCCTTTTTTTTATACTTTTAAAAATATTATAAGTTTATTTTAAAATTATTTATTTTATTTCAAATAAAATTAAAAATACATCTTAATTTTTTTTTAGTCAATTACAATTAGTTGAATATTTTATTACTTAATACATAATTTACTACTACATATCCATATTATTTTAGCATTAAATTATATATGTTTTAAGAGTATTATTGATTAGGGTACTAATATAAGTAAAACAAAAGCAAATCCTATTGAATGTTATAAAACAAATTACAAAATTCATGAGCGGGTGAATAGAGTGGTACGGGCTCTTTCTAACTTAAGTGGTAGATCTCGGGTTCGAGTCTGTATAAACGCAGATACATTAAAAATTCGTTGGGTAGACTTTTACCGCCCTTCAAAATTCTATCTGAGTCGAATCCGGATTAGTTGGCGCACAAAAGTGGTGACCAAATATCAGGATGCATTAGATGAAAAAAAAAAAAAAAATTACAAACCAATAATTTAAAAATGTCCAACCATAGAATACCCTTTTTTTTTTTTTGTACCTTTACCTATATATTATTCCCATCCGGTTTCTAAAGCAGTGCCACATATATATAAAGCACATCGTTCTGTGATCATCATCACGAACCCTTAGAAGATTAGACGTCTATTAATTTTTCTAGCAGAATGAGTTATAGTGTTCTCTTAAGCGTTTTACATTTCAAGACCCTTGTTCATGTTCTTCTTATTGTTGTGTCATACCAAGTTATGGCTTGGGCGCTTAACGACCCAACAAAAGGATTCATTTCCCTTCCTCTAAATCAATCAAATTTTGTCATTCAAAAGCCTTATGATGTGCCTCAAAATCAAAGATATAGCTTCAAAAACGGCATTCACAAATTATGGGTCTACTCCACTGATAAACCTCACTGTCCTACTAGCAATACTAATCCTCGAACTGAAATCCGTATACATGTAAGCCCCACTAAATTCATCATATAGTAGACATTTGTTCGCATCTAAGGAAATGTATAGCTAGAGTACATGTATTCTTCTATGTTTTGACTTTTTTCTTTCTTTTTTTTTCTTTTTGTAAACAAAGTTTGCACGGTCATAAGTAATTTTCAAACGAGCTTTAATTCTCCTAATTCTTTATAATTGAGTAATTCATGTGCAAATGGGATAATTATCTATGACATGAGCATTAATTTTTTTTAGATTCTGTTTTTTCAGCAATGCTAGCAACCATCATTTTAGAAAATTTTTTAACACTTTTATTATAAAATATCACTTTATTATCCAAAAATAATTAGTTCTTTAATAAAAAATTTTAATGAGGCAAACGAATAACAAAACAAGTATAAAAGAAATTATCCAAAGTAACTCTTGCTATCATTTCTTTTTTTTTTTTTTTTAATTTTATATCTACTTCTTTTACTTCTTCTTCTTTTCCCTTTTAATTGTTGACACTGGATACTATAACATTTATTTTTCATGAAACATCGAATTAATATATATTAATATTTTCATTTTGATTAAAAGCACATTAACTTACTATATATGTTAATGTCATTTCTAAAACGGATGGTGATTTTTACACTCCACTTGTTTATAAATGCACTCCATATTTGACTTTTTAATAATCTCAATGACATAAATATCCTTACTCTTAAATGAATTTTATTTAGTTAATTATTAATTAAACTTCTTATATGTGTTTAATTATCTTATTACTTTTTGAATTTCCAAT
>CATIWO010140914.1:0-11958 GCA_949673435.1 Macaranga tanarius | reverse complement strand
TAGTTATGTGTATTAATTTAGATAAGCATTGTGAGATACATGACATGTATGTAATGTATATACATATTAATGTAATATGTATTTATAAGTGTCTTTATGATTTGAGAAAATTATTTATTATGCCCTTAGTGAATGTTTGATAATGACACGTGTATGTGGTACATGGAGGGTGTTACAAAAATACTACTTTAATATACCTTAAATGGTATGTGTTACATTTTTTTAGTTTATATATGAATTTTATGTGCTATTAATAGCAATTAATTGATGTTATAACAATTAATTACATTCGATATCATTCTTAATTTTATCATTGTGTGTGTTAGAACTGAATCTACATACCGAACAACACAAAAAAATTGGTATGGCACGGTATCCTCGTACCGAACCGTACCGAAAAATGGTACTAGTACTGGATATTTTATTTTTAAAATCTCCGAAATTTGGTACGGTACTGGAGATTTTTTTTTTTTCCAGATTTTCCCGACCAGTGCTCATGCCTAGTTGGAGTAAATACTTTAATTTGATTTCAATTTAATGCTGCAAAATATTTATTCATTTATTTTAAATTAATTAAAAGTATATATTTAAAAATAATTAAAAATATGTAATTAATATTATTTTTCATTATTAATACAATTATTGGTTTAAAATATATTATTTTTAATTTAATTTTTTTAATGACTTATGTAGTAATTATGAAAGTTAAATAATAAAATAAGTCAAAAAAAATTATTTACTTAAAATATTAAAAATAAAATATTTTTGCAGTTCTAAAACTAAAATGAAAAAAAAAAATCAATTTTAAGGATTGACTAATGGAAAATTATTTTGATAAATGATATGACTAATGTTAAGTCTATTTTAATAATTATAGAATGTGATTGTAAAAAATATTTTTTGTAGGATTTAATTCTAAAATCGATATAATTTTCAGCATTAAAAATGTTGTTATTCCTATTAATTTTATTAGAGTGAAGAAAAGTATATTGTAAGCACTTTTGCGTGAAAAATTTATAATAACTCTGGTGATATTTTGGGTGTAAACGAGCCAAGTTTTAGCTAGCTCGGGTTTGGTTCCTTTATAATTGAGCCGAATTCATTATGCCACTTAGTGTTTACGAGCTATTCACAAGATTAAACGAGTTTAAACGAACTAAAAGAAATTTTTAAATGCACAATGTATAAATTAAAATTATTTATTAAAAATTTAAAATAAATTACTTACTAAACAAACAATTATAAAATTATGTATTTTTTTGTAATAATGTATTTTTTAAATATTTAAATGAATAAAACATTTTATATTATATATCTAAAATTAAATTATTAATATATTAAAATTACAAGTGGGCCCGCGAACTCTTATTTTGAGCTTATTTGCAAGCTTTATGAGCCGAATTTTGTATAATTTGAAATCAGCTAGTTTATTAAACGAGTTTAAATATATGAGCTCAAACAAAATTTATCGAGCTGAATTCCGAATAGTTCACGAGTGGCTACTCGAAGTTCGGTTCATTTACATCCCTAGTGATATTTGAAATAAAAAAAAGTATAGAATATTTTATTTCTTTGAAATCATTAAAATTAAGTAAAACAAAGACATTAAATATAATTGGCTGAATTCATAGTTTTACCCTTGAACTTTACACAATTGACCTATGATACCCCTCAATTTTTATTATTTTTTATTTAACTTTTAAATTTTTATTTTAAACTTGTTTTACCCTTAAATTTGTATTTTTTAATTCTATTTAACTCATACAATATCGAAATGGAAAAACATTTAATTTTAAATAATTCTAAACATATAAAATGCTAATAATTAGTTTCAAAATTATAAAATTATTAGTACAAAAAAGTTACAAAAATTATTTTTAATTATATGACTATTTTTAATTTAACATTATTTTGGCGCATATAAGTTCTTTTTGTATCCATATTAACATTCATTTATTAAAAAATGTTAATTTTATTTAATGCAGGAGATAAATATACTCAAAATAAAAGTTTAAAATTTGAATAGAAAATAATGAAAGTTCATAGGTGTTAAAGGTTAGTTATGTAAAGTTGAGGGGTGAAACTTTGCATTTGGCCTAATATAATTAAAAAAACAATGTAAATTTCATTTGAAGTCATTAGATTATTGCAATAACAATTTTTTACTTTTTCTAAATTTTTATGTCAACATATTATTTGGTTCAAATTTATTTGAAAAGGATAGAATTTATTGGTAAATGAATTTAAAGAAATTTATTTAAAAATGAATTTTTTTAATATTTGATTCAAATTCAAAATAAAATTCATCATGTAACTCTGTATAAAATATTCTTTATTAAAAAGAAAATCTTTTAAAAAATAAAAGGAGTAGAGAGATTGTGAGACCCGCAACATGTGGCCTCAAATTAACCCAACACGCATCCAAGAATGTATTCCATGATGTATGGATACATATAGATTGATGTTATGCACATAAACATTTCTCACTATACATTTAATCAAGTATACAAGTAAGTGAAACAAGTAATGAAATGTATAAGGAAATATATATATATATATATGTATATTATGGGACTGGCGCTTGTCAATGTCTGGCCGCAGCTAGGGTCACTGGCGGTTGCCAGTCATTGGTGATTGCCAGTGGCTGAACACAGCCCAGGCGACTGCCGTTCGCCAGCGGCTGGTGACAGCCCCTCCCCTACTCTGTCCCAAAACCTACTTAAAGCACACCTAATAGCATTGCACACACATAAAACATCTTGAACAATGCTTCTCACACAAAATTTACAAAATAGCACATCCAAATTATATATATACATTTTAAAAAAACTCACAAGTCATACATATATAAATCACAATTCATTCTCTAATTCACACACATAGTGCATTCTCAATTCCAAAATTTACACTACCACAACTTCATCAACTCAACATTACATATACTCAAAATAGACACAACATCATAAACAATTATGCAAGTGATGCATGACGATGAGATGGAGTTGGTTCACCAAGCACAACTCGAGCCTCCAGAAGTCACAAACTACGCAAGCCTCAAGCTCGGATTAACTATTTCCTGAAAAATAGTTGCAAAGGGGGTGAGCTTGCGACTCAATAAGTAATTATCAACATAATAATACGTATATCACTTCTCAAAAACTAATTAAGTGATATAATAATAACAATCTTATAGACTAAGTTCAAGTATGAACTATAGCCAAAATTCCAACACATACCAATCATAAACACAAAATATACAAAACATATACACAATATATACAAGCTTAACTCATGTAATATCACATTTAACCACACATTCATTTATAACACAACATAATTTGGTTTCCGACTGGAACCACCTCATATGTGCATTTCTCATAAGTGGTCACATACTGAGACTATTCGCCCGGCTCAGTCCCACATGCTCACAACCTCACATATAATTTATCGGGTAGCTATTCGCCCGGCTCAGCTTGCCCATCTCACAATTCATCTTTTTCTCATATGACCACTACTGGAACTATCCGTTTGGCTCAGTTCCAGATTTCTCAATCAGTGAAGGCTATCCTCCCGACTCAGCCTCACTTTTTCACATTTTCCTCACATTTCCTCACCAACATTCAATCAATTCATAAAATATGCATATTTCACATTTCAACAATTCATTCAACATAATTCACATTTCTCACAACATATATATATATATACATACTTCACTTCATTCTCATCACATAATTACCAATTCATTTTAAGCACCATAATTCTCATATGTTCATTTCTCGACACATCACATATCTTACTCAATTCATTTATAGCATCACATTTCTTATTTCAAGAGAATCAATATATATATCATTATATTAATAATCACTTACACAAAGTGCTTCAACTCTTTGAAAAGATAAGCTCTCCTATTGATTCGTACCACCTCTATCCTTATCAATGCCTACACACAATTCATACATCAATACCACATAACAAATATAACACTTTTAGCAAAATGCAACTATATGCCCTAAGTTCAATGTACCTCAAAGTACTCTACACAAGTCCACAAATCATAAAAGTCATACTGAGGCTAGCCAAATGAGTCTACAATAAATTCCAATTATAATTTCTTAATTTGCACATGTACAGAATTAAATATGGATTTTTTACTAAATTCGGGTAAAACAGAGTCAATAGCAAGAGCACGAAAATGTAGAGCTATGCCAAATAGTCTTAATAGCAAAATTACTCTCGCTCAAAACATAAAAGTTGTAGAGGACACTCTGAAGTTTCCAAATCATTAAATATTGCTCAAATCAAAGCTCTATAACTCTAGATATAGTAAAAATACTAAGACTGATACAAAACCAAAACAGAACACGAATTGTAACATCAAAACCTAGCTTCAATAAACCAAATTAAATGCAAGACTTACCAATTTGATGCTTCCAAAACTTTTAGACCTTCTAAAACTCCCCAAAATGATGGTTAGATGAGTAGAGAATGATCAATTTTCTCTAAAATCTCTTAAGCTTACTCTTCTCTTCTTCCTAATGAATTCTCTACACTTCCACTAACACACACAACACACACATATACACTCACAAACATTTCCACCAATCAAATTGCCCCATTTGCCCAAGTTGATAACTCCTCCATAAATGCTAACTTATCACTAATAAAATAACACTAATAATCTTAATTAAATAATACATAAATATCACACCAAATCTTTACACACCCTTAATAAATTTGGATAAATACTCAATAACCCTCAACTTTCTAATATGATAATTAGGTCCAAACTTATCTTACAAAAAGGTCCCTCTCTACCCACATGCACATGCCAATTAAATATTAATGTATGAATAGTGTATCTAAGATGCGGGTGTCATAATTCTCCCCTCCTTATAAAATTCTCAAAATTTATTACTCACTACCATCGAAAAAAAGGTATGGATACTTCTGTCTCATCTGATCTTCCACTTCCCATGTTGTTTCTCTTGGAGAATGATGACTCTATTTTACTTTCACTATTGGGATTTCCTTTTTTCTCAACTGCTTCATCTTTTGATCCAAAAGTTCCACTTGTTCTTCCATATAGGTTAGCATCTCAGAAACTTCTATCTCTAGTTCTCATACGATGTGAATTTGATTAGATCGGTATCTCCGTAACATTGACACATGAAATATATAATTCCACTAGTAGTGCCAATCTATATGCTAGTGGTCTGATTCTCTCTATAATCTCATAAGGTCCAATGTACCTCAGACTTAATTTTTCTTGTCTGCCGAATCTCAACGCCCCTTTCCATGGCGACACCTTTAAGAAGACCTTCTCTCCCACTTAGTATTCCATTTCCCTTCGGTGTTGGTCTACATAACTCTTTTGTCTATCTTGTGCCACTTTAAGATATTTCTTCACTACTTGGATTTTATCAACTATTTCTTAAATCAACTCCCTCCCTTCTAGTTGTCTCAATCCTTCTACATCCCAATATACTAGACTTCGACATTTTCTCCCTTATAAAACCTCATAAGGAGCCATCCTAATGCTAGAATGATAACCATTGTTGTATGCAAACTCGATCAATGGTAAATGATCATCCTAATTTCCTTTAAACTCAAGCATACAAGCACTCATCATATCTTCTAATGTCTGAATGGTCTTCTCTGATTGTTTGTCTGTCTGTGGATGAAAAGTCGTGCTGAAATGCAATTTCATTCCCAAAGCTTATTGTAAACTTCCCAAAAAGTGCGAAGTAAATCTAGGATCTTTGTCAGACACAATTGACAAAGGAACTTCGTGCAATCTCACAATTTCTACCACATACAAAGAAGCTAACTTGTCTAAAGAATCACTAGTTTGAACCGGTAAAAAGTGAGCCACTTTTGTCAATCTGTCTACTATTACCCATACCGCATCGTGTTTCTTAAAAGTTCTAGGTAATCGTACTACAAAATCCATTATAATCTTCTCCCACTTCCATTCGAGAATCTTCAACGGTTGTAATTTTTCGGTAGGTGCTTGATGTTCAATTTTGACTTGCTGACAAGTCAAACATCTTGCAGTGAACTCTGCTACGTCTTTTCTCATTATTGACCACCAATAGTAAGGCTTCAAATTTTGGTACATTTTAATGCTACCTAGATGCATAGCATATGGAGCAGAGTGAGCTTCGTCTATGATTTGCCTCCTTAGCTCTCCAGTGTCCGGTATATACATACAACCTTCCATCATCAACACACCATCTTCCACAACTGTAAATTTAGAATTGGTTCCAGCTTCAACTTTTTCTTTCATCTTCTTCAAATACAGATCTTCCATTTGAGTATTTTGAATTTAGTGTCTCAATATTGGTCTAACCTGTAAGGTAGCAAGTAAATGATTTCTCTCAATTTCAAGTATAGCATTCATTTTTCGTAATGCTACTAGATTGTCCACATCATAACTAATTATCCCAGCAGAGTATTCCACTATTTTTTGACTCAATGCGTCCGCTACCACATTTGCTTTCTCCGGATGATACTCAATGGTACATTCATAATCTTTCAATAGCTCTATCCATCTTCGTTGCCTTAAGTTTAATTCATTCTGAGTAGGAATATACTTCAAACTTTTATGGTTTGTGAAGATAGAGAATGTCTCTTCGTATAGGTAATGTCACCAAGTCTTTAATACATGTACAATTATGACCAATTCTAAGTTATGCGTCGGGTAATTCATCTCATGTGGTCTCAATTTCCTAGATGCATAGGCTATCACCCTTCCGGTTTATATGAGCACACATCCTAATCCTTACCTTAAAGTATCAGTATACACCACTTCTGGTTGGTAAAGCAAGTATAGGAGCCGTACTGAGGGCTTCCTTCAACCTCTCAAAACTACTTTGGCATTTCTCGTTCCATTGAAAAGGAGCATTCTTTTTCAATAAAGTGGTCAAAGGTCTAGTAACTGTGGAAAATTCTTTCACAAATCTTCTTTAATATCGAGCTAGTCCCAAGAAACTTCAAATTTCTATTACAGTTTAAGGTGCTTCCCACTCTTGAACAGCTTTAATCTTCGATGGATCGGGCTTTACTCCTTCTCTAGATACAATATGCCCAAGAAATGCTATTTTTTCCATCCAAAACTCGCATTTACTGAATTTAGCATATAACTGTTCCTTCCGTAAAATCTGTAGAGCTACTCGAAGATACTTTTTATGTTCTTCCCGACTTGTAGAGTAGATAAAAATATCATTAATAAAAATAATTACAAACTGGTCTAAGTATGACTAAAATATTTTATTCATTAATGACTTGAAAGCTGCGGGTGCATTGGTCAACCCAAAAGGCATCACAAGAAATTCTTAGTGCTCATATCTTGTTCTGAATGCAGTCTTGGGAATAGAAGATTCTGCTACTTTAAGTTGCCAGTAACCAGATCTCAAATTATTCTTCAAAAATATATAAGCATCTTTGAGTTAGTTGAGTAAATCGTCAATTCTAGGCAAAGGATATTTATTCTTCACTATTATTCTGTTCAATTGTCTATAATTAATGTATAATCTCATACTCCTATCTTTCTTTTTCATAAATAACACCGGTGCTCCCCATGGTGAAATACTAGGTCTAACAAACCCTTTTTCCAGTAATTCCTCTAATTGCTTCTTCAATTCCTTTAACTCCAATGGTGCCATCCGGTATGGAGCAATTGATACTGGTGCTGCTCTCGATACGATCTTAATTTTAAAATCCACTTCTCTATGTGGTGGCAATCCCGGTAACTCATCTAAAAATACATCTGAGAATTCTTTAACAACAGGGACATCCATCACTCTTGGACTAATCTTTGAAGTATCTATAATATTGGCCAAAAAGGCTTCACACCTATATCTAATTAGTTGAAAAGCCATAGTAGCAGAAATTAAATATGCAGGGATGGTTTTTCTCTCTCTCACTAACACTTACTTTTCTTATCCCGAAGTCTCAATAGTCACTTCTTTAGTATAACAGTTCACCACGGCATGGTGCTTGGATAGCCAATTCATTCCCAATATAACATCAAACTCTTCTAAATTGATCACCACTAAGTCATCATGCAAAATTCTACCCTCTATTTCTATAGGACATGATTTAACTACCATATTAACAATCACTGTACCCCCAGCAGGCATGGACACACCCATATTATATCCTTAAGATTCAATAGTGCTATGACTCTTCAATGAAAACTCATAGAATATAAAAGAGCATATGGAACCAAGGTCTATTAAAATATATGTAGAAAGACCAAGGATCGTAAATGTACTAGTAACAACATCTGGTGCAGCTGGAGCTTCTTGTCTCATGATAGCATACACCCTAGCTTGGCTATGAACTTGCCCAATGGATCCCGTAGGTGTAAAAGTACTAGCTTCATTCCCTGTTCCTCGACCTCTTCCTTGACTAATCTGAGGAGTATGCTCTCCCGCACTACTTTACCTCGTTATCTGAGGTCCTTCAGTATTCCTTCTCGCTGGATAATCTCTGATAATGTGTCTAGGTTAGCTACAATAATAGCATACAATCACTCTAGACCCCCAGCATTCCCCAGAATGGAATCTGCCACACTTGTTATATGTAGAGGCAGATACACTACTCATCGATCTACCTCTCCCTCCATCTCTTCAATTTCCTCATCTTCCAAATCCTCTACCATAACTACTCCCTGTTGATTGAGTAGGTTGACTAGATCCTCGTCCTTAAAAACTGCTTTGTTGGAAGCTAGAACCTCCAAAGGATGATCCCCCACTAGTTCTAAATGAAGAGGAATGGGTAAACACACTAGTAGTCTTCTTTTTTTTAGCTTCTAAGTCATTCCATTCTAGAATGATTTCCTCTGCTCTGATTACTGTCTCCAATAATTCTCTATATATGGGTGGCTTCATCACTATCTTCTCTTGTATTTTTAAGTTCAAGCCTCTCTCAAACTTGTTCCTCGTTAGCTTATCTGTAGCTACCTCTTCAGGGGCATACTTTGATAACCTTACGAACTAAACTTTGTAATCGGCCATTGATAAGTCCTCTTGCTTTAAGTTGAGAAATTTAAGCTTCTTCTTATCCTTGTACACAGCCGCATATAGTTGTCTGTAAATGCTTACAAGAAATCTGCCCAAGTGATCATCATTGGTACATTCCTGCTTTTCGACACTATATCTCACCAATCTAAGGCATCTTACTCAAACAACGATGCTATATAACTTACCCTCTTCTCAGGAGTGCAATCAAAGCGATTCAACACTTTTTTGGTACTCCTCAACCACTCTTCAGCTACCATAGGGTCAGTGGTCCTCGTAAAAACTTAGCAACTTGCTTCCTAATCTTTTCAAAAATTTCATCCAAGGTGCCTTCATTCGATCTTTGAGCCATGTCTCGTATAGCTTGCATAAATTCTTGCATAAAAGGTAGGTAAGGAGCTTATGGAGGAGGAGATTGGGATTGGGATTGTGGTTGTTCCCCTAATGCATGCATAGGCTCTTGCCTATGTACAGACTCAGACGACTCTTTCGGGCCGATAGGAGGTGCTTGGTGTTCTTCCATCCTAAGATATGCAACACACATTAACTATTTGTCATTTCTGACTTATGCATGGTATGTTATGAATGCAACATATACTTATATCCTGAGGGAATCTAATCCCTGCTCTGATACCACTAAATATGAGACCCATAATACATGGCCTCAAATTAACCCAACACACATCCAAGAATGTATTCTATGATGTAAAGATACATATAGAATGATGTAATGCAGAAAAACATTTCTCACCACACATTTAATCAAGTATACAAGCAAGTGAAACAAGTAATGAAATGTATAAGGAAATATTTTATTATTTTTTTATGGGACTATCAGTCACCAGTGTCTGGCTGTGGCCAGGGTCACTGGCGGTCGCCAGTCACTGGTGATCACCAATGGCTGAACGCAGCCCAGGGGATTGGCGGTCACCAATGGCTAGTGACAGCCCCTCTCCTGCTCTATCCCAAAACCTACTTAAAGCACACCTAATAGCATTGAACACACATAAAACATTTTGGACAATGCTTCTCACACAAAATTCATAAAATAGCACATCCAAATTATATATATACGTTAAACAAACTCACAAGTCATACATATATATACATCACAATTCATTCTCTAATTCACATACATAGTGCATTCTCAATGCCAAAAGTCACACTACTACAACTTCCTTAACTCAACATTACATATGCTCAAAATGGACACAACATCATAAAAAATTATGCAAGTGATGCATGACAATAAAGATGGAGTTGGTTCACCAAGCACAACTCGAGCCTCCGAAAGTCACAAACTACTCAAACCTTAAGCTCGGATTAACTATTTTTAGAAAAATAGTTACAAAGGGGATGAGCTTACGACTCAATAAGAAATTATCAACATAATAATACATATATCACTTCTCAAGAACTAATTAAGTGATATAATAACAACAATCTTATAGACTAAGTTCAAGTATGAACTATAGCCGAAATTCCAACACATACCAATCATAAACACAATATATAAAAAAACATATACATAATGTAACACTTGCCCTTTAGCACACGTGTGAGTGACATGCATATTGTGTTTTATACATAAGAGTTAATAGACTTAATTTAAATTTAAGTGTGGGTATAAGTGTAGCGAGGGATCAAATTGAAAAGTAAGCTTGGAGTTAGATATAGCAATATAAAGTTAAGAGGGGTATTGTGCAATATGCTTTTGGCATTAAGGAGTTTTATAGATATTTGGTGATTTGTGGGAACATTTAATTAATAGATATTATGATTATTATTATTATTATTATTATTATTATTATTTGTTAAAGGATAAATATAACTCTAACATGTAATTATTATAGTAGACTTTGGGAGCAAAAATGAAGAAGTATGATTGGCTAATATATATGTATGTATATTTAATTATTTGTAAGTGTGTGTGAGAGAGAGAGTTTGTAAAGAATTTGGTGAGGAAGAAGAAGAGGGAGCTTGTGAGTGATGTTTGGTAAGCTTGTAATCTTGTTTGAGTTAGCAATTGGGAGGTTAGAAGGTCTTTAATACCTATTAAAGTCATATTGGTAAGTTTTCTTGTGTTTTGAGTTGTTTTGAATTAAGTTTTGTTGGTTGCAAATTCGGGTAGGAATTACTCTGTTTTTCAGTCATTTTGTTCTTGCCATATCTTGAGTTTTACAACTCTGATTTGAGCATGGTTTAATGATCTGGAACCTCAGAGAGTCCTCTAGATTTTTATGCTTTGAACTTGGCCGAATTTTGCTATTAAGATTGTCATATTAGGCCAGACATTTCAGAGCTCATAGTGATGGTCTGTTTTATTTTGTTTTGGCCAAATGGATTCTAAAATCCATAATTAATTCCACACATAACCAAATTGAGTGATTCTAATTGGAATTTGCTATAAATATGTAACCCTAGCTTTGGTAGCAATTTTGGGGGTTTTAGATTAGTGTGTGTATCTTTAGATTATTTTAAATTATAGTATTAAATTGCACTTTGTGTTTTAGAATTAATTATAATGTTTGTTTGTTTAGATTGGTCAATAATTGGGTGTAGGAAGTGGAAGAGGAAAAGACCTTACTCAATAGGGGAAAGCTTGGCTTTGTAAAGGAGTTAAAGCTTTAGGTAAGTGATTGTTAATTCAATGCTTATATATAGAAATTTTCATGTAACTATAATTACTTAACTATGTTGGTTTATGATTGCCATTAAGGTGGCAAGATTAATGAATTTGATATATATATATATATATATATATTGTTGTAAGATCATTGAATGATCTATTGAATATGTGTTGTGAATATTGGCACTATGGGTGCAAGCCACTTGAGGTGGTATGAATTGGTGAAAGCCACTTGATGTGGTATGGTTTATATATATGTTGTGAGAATGATGATTTTGGTATACTTTTAGTATACTTTCA
>CATIWO010140908.1:0-15973 GCA_949673435.1 Macaranga tanarius | reverse complement strand
TTTTTTTCTTGTTATTTATTAAACTTTCTTGTTTGTGGCATAAGAGAAAATTCAAAGTCTATCTTAGTATCTTTATCCTTGTTAGTAAAGAGGTTAAGTAGCATATATCTTCTTACTTCAATCTTTAAACGATCCGAATTTATGGATTAAATTGGTAATTTCTAGTTTTCTTCGAATTCAACTTATCATAGTATTCTTGCTATTGGGGAGTTAATTGATGAAACCTACAATTCCCATCATAAAAATATCCAAAATTAACAACAAATACAAAGAAATGGGGGAGGAGAAATGAATTACAACCCTTTTCAAGAAAATAAAATAAAGTAATAAAACATACAAAGAAATGGGGGGAGTAGAAATGAATTACATCCCGGTTACAACAATAGTTAAAGGAAAGCAAGTAAATAAAATTCAAAATAAAAATCAGAATAATGGAAATGATCCATTATAGACCTGTTCTGCCACCACAAGAATCGATTATATCTCCAAAAGAAATTAATAAAGAAATTATGAAGAAAAGCAAGAAAGTAAGAAAAAATAAATAAAAACTGTTTTGGATATAGAGGCGTGCACCTCTATGTCACATAGGCATGCGCCTTTGTGAAGGTGGGGCATGCGTCTCTATACACAATGCCGCTCTGTGAATATAACGGTCATAAAATTTAAATGAACAGATAATATGAAGAAGCGTACGCCTCCGTACACAGAGACATGCGCCTCTTTGCAGGGGCATGCGCCTCTTTATGGTTTTCTGCAGAATCTATATTTTATATATTTATGATTCACAATGTCCAATTAATCAAATTATATAACAGGCAAGAACATAAACAAGCTAAATGATTGAGACTACATGCTACAACACAAGAATTGAAAGCAAACCAGGGAAATTAAAATTGGATGAAAATTAAACAAGCTTAATTAAAATAAAAGAAATAGAAATTACTAAGACGCTTACTTTTTGAAAATGTTTTGCCCTCAGATTGATTCTAAATTGCCTCTCTGCCTCTAGAATATTTGAATTCAGACCTCTTTTTGGTTGATTTTAGTTCTGGCTTTGTTTTTTTTCTTTCTTTTTTTCGTTCTTTTTTGCTATTTTTTAGCCTAATCCTTGCTAACCTTTTTTCCAGAGTCCCCCCCTCTTTATATGGGAATCCTCCTCTTTTAATGCCTATTAGACCTATGTCTATCATTAATTTACGGTTGCAGAACGTGGAGCGATCCACGTTCTGCTGTTATTATTATTATTATTTTTTTGCAATATATGTTATAGAGGCATGTGTCTCTACTAATAGAGACGTGCGCCTTTACATCAAAGAGGCGTGCACCTCTCTATTGAAAAGGTGTGTGCCTCAACGAAGAAAATGGGCTTCAATGGGCTTTTGTGTGGTTTGGGCCATATGGGCCAGGTTATTGGGCTTGGTTTGCTGGGATATGTGTTTGGGTTTAGTCTCTTTTGGTGGGTTTGGGTCATAATTTAAGGTCTTCCATAAATGGGCCTAAATCCAATTCCTTGATAAATTGGGCTTATCTATTATTTTTTTTATCATTGGGCTTGTCTTTGCGGGCCGGCTAAACTATGTGTCCACAGTTTGCCCCCTTGATTTTTGGAAAACCGTTTAAATACAAATTTTAAATTTGGTTTTTTAAAAAATAATACACATGTAACAAAAGGATATCCTTCAATCCTAAGATTTAATTAATGCACAGTTATCCTCGGGGTATAACCCGAGATGTGTGAATTTATCGCTGTCCAACCTTGGTGTCCGAATGAAGAGGCTTCTATCTGAGGTCGCCATCCAACCTTGGTGTCCAAACCAAGAGGCTTCAATTTTGAGGTTGCCGTCCAACCTTGGTGTCCGAACAAAGAGGCTTCAATTTTGAGGTCGCCGTCCAATCTTAGTATCTGAATTAAAAGGCTTCAATTTGAGGTCGCCTTCCAACTTTGGTGTCCGAACTAAGAGGCTTCTTATTTATCTGTGTCGTCACCCTCGAATTACAACCCGAGAGGCTCGAACTTTAATGCTTCGCATCATATCCATATATATAATCTGTAAATTCAATTTCAATGTGTTAGCCAACATTTAGGACTTCAGGTACTAAAAAGTAATTTTCTGCTTAAGGGCTAATCTGGCCATTTGCCAAAGCTATATAAACTCAAATCCTTTTCAATTTTCATTTCAAACTTTTGCGCTTTTTCTTTCTTTTTCTTTCAAACTTCCATTTCTTCTTCCTTCTACCATGTATCCTGCATTTGATCGTACACCCGCTCTTCCTACGTGGCCTCTTATCACTCCAAAGGCTAAGGCACCTTATTCTATGGGATTGGATTTAGAGAGAGACATCCCATTGATGCCTTCTCTCTACACTAATATATGTTCACGGGCTATAAGAGAGGTTAGTCATTTTTTACCTGCTTTTTCACTAAAAATAGGACTGGGTTAGTTAGTATTAGGTACATACATGCTTAATCGACCAAATATTTGATAGAAAACTAGGTAAAATTGAGTTATTTCGAATCAAAACCATCTACCTTCTGCACCGTAGATGAGGCATGCGCCTCTTTGTAGAGACATGCACCTCAACGAAATGGTATGTGGCTCTGTGGTATGAAAGCGTGGCACTTCTACTTTCATAGAGGCGTATGCCTCTGTATTTAGGGATATATGCCTCTACTCATAGATTGGCTCATTTTTCTTGGTTAAGTGTATATATTGAAAATTTATTGAATACTCCCTGCAGTTTGATCAGCACTATCTGAAGGGTGCTGGTAATGCTACCGGAGCCCATGAGTGGTATGGTAGCATGATGGAGGTGATTCGGTAGAGGATCCGCGAGGAAGGATTCGAGCCTTTTGGTTTAGCACTTCCTACCGTTGTTGTTCGTCATGACCTCAACGGTTTGTATACGCTGATGAAGATGTGGATAGATTCGATGCACACTTTTCATCTACCGATTGGAGAGCTCACACTAGATCCAGTCTCTTTTACTACCATCACACGAGTAGCATGTGCTGGAGATCCGGTGCCTTTTAATCACCTATTAGCACCGATGACTCCTGCACACATTGCCTATATCGAGCGCTTACTTGGCATAATTCCCTTCCTAAATGGGACCCATACATTCAAGTTTGATTCGATTCACAACTACTACTCTGACATTAGCACTGAGGATATCACCACCCCTCGGCAGATTGATCAGGTGGTTCGGGCTTTTATTTTTTACTTACTCGGTACCACCCTTTTCTATGATGCCTCTAGCTCAGTGGACCTCATCCTTCTGATAGCCCTTAGAGATGTAGATCTCATCCACACTTATGACTAGGGATCTACAGCCCTCGCTTACCTCTATGGGAGCATGGATGACTTTGTCAGAGGGGCTCATCGATTGTGCAGCTTCTAGCACACTATTTAGGTACGTCTTCAACCTCTCACTCTCTTTTCTTTTGATTTTCTTTCCTTTTTCTTTATCATGACCCCTTTGCTTTGCAGGTTTGGGGCTTAAAGTTGGGCCTTATTAGAGGGGTGATGCCCTCAGTTGGAGTTTTCTCTGTGCTGAGTTGATGGGAGAGCTCACACTGGATCCAGTCTCTTTTACTGCCATCACAAGAGTAGCATGTGCTGGAGATCCGGTGCCTTTTGATCACCGATTAGCACCGATGACTCCTGCACATATTGCCTATATCGAGCGCTTGCTTGGTATAGTTCCCTTCCTAAAGGGGACCCATACATTCAAGTTCGATTCGATTCACAGCTACTACTCTGGCATTAGCATTGAGGATATCACCACCCCTTAGCAGATTGATCAGGTAATCCGGACTTTTATTTTTTACTTACTCGGTACCACCCTTTTTTATGATGCCGCTAGCTCAGTGGACCTCATCCTTCTAATGGCCCTCAGAGATGTAGATCTCATCCATACTTATGACTGGGGATCTGCGGCCCTCGCTTAACTATATTGGAGCATGGATGACTTCGTCAGAGGGGCTCACTGGTTATACAGCTTCTGGCACGCTATTCATGCATGTCTTCAACCTCTCACTCTCTTTTCTTTTGATTTTCTTTCCTTTTTCTTTGTCATGACCCTTTTTTTTTTGCAGGTTTGGGGCTTAAAGTTGGGCCTTATCAGAGGGGTGATGCCCTCAGCTGGAGTTTTCTCTGTGCTGAGTCGATGGGGCTCTAGCAGGACCGGGAGATGGGAGATGTCCCAAGTTCACCTTCATCACATATATCTTGGCAGAATATCTTGGGATGAGGTAAATATGCAAAAAGAAATAAAATTGATTAGAATTTTATGTATAATCTCAACTTACCTTATGCATCTTTCACTTTAATCAGGTCGTGAGGACTCCGTGGGGAGCTGTGGAGAGATAGTATGATGCCATGATCCACTTCAGAATGTTAGCTGGCATGAGCTTCCTTCTGGTAGGACCTTTTCAGAGGATGTTCTACCTTGGGGAGCGCATCTTTGAGTGGACTGGGGGCCCTAGTTGGAGACGTGTGCCCATGTCTCCTCCTACCATATTCTAGGCACATCTATTAGTGGAAGAGGATCTTACACAAGCCTTGAGAGGATCTCCAGCTGTTCGTCGGGTTACTGCACGACAACCCAATGTCTATAGGACCTTTATTAGGGACCAGTTACTACCTGAGCTTCCATTGCCTGGCCTTATCACTCAGGTATGCCTTATTTACTTTTGTGATCATGTGCTCATGTCATTGCTTTATCATCTTCTCATTCCACTTCTTTTTGCAGCTTCATCCGAGGGGCACTGGTCCTCAAATTAGATCTCCGCCTTTGGGTGAGCGCTCCACTCAACAAGTTCGAGTCTACTCTCCTGCTGCTAATGATAGGCCTAGCACCTCTTACATCCCACCTCGAAGAAGCTTGGGTGCTAGCCTTAGTACTTCATGTGCCCCTGTGCAAAGGACTCCTGATGTTGGCCCTACTTACTCATATGGTGCTTTCCCTTATCTTCCAGAGCCTACCGCTAGGTATTAGAGCACTACTGGGAGGTTATTTTAGGCTATTTTAACTCCCAACCCCGAGGATTTTTCATCACCCGTACCTCTTACTGCCACTTATGTGAGTATATTTGTGCTTTTTACCCTCTTTTTGCTTACTGCAATAAAAATATTAGCACTAATGTAGTTTGTGCCTTTGTACCTGAAAATCCCTAAAGAGTAGGGTGAACATATATACGGCTTACTCAAAGCCCAGCGGGATCTCCTGTTTCATATCTCAAAGGAGTGAAGGGTATGTCATTATTTCTATCCTATATATATGTATACTTGTATGATGTTAACTTATATGTTTCCCTTTCTGTTTGGACGAGCGCGCTGTGTAGGGTTGGAGGCCTAGAATCGATTACTCCAGCAGCAATTGGCTGATCTTCAGATTATGAGTGGAGATGACGATGATGATTTAGACACATATGATAGAGATGATAGAGCTACTCCTACTGCAGATATTCCTCCATCTCCCAATGTTCAGGATACTGAGGATGAGGCCGATGATGATGGTGGTGATGAGGACACCAAGGATGAGGCGGCTAGTGAGAGTAGAGAGGACGATGAGGAGACTGAGTCTGATCAAGATTAGACTGCAGACTTAGAGGTGCTAGGGTAGTTTAGTAGGGATATGGACTTTTATATAAAAACATTTAGATTATAAAACCATGCATTTTATTTTGATGTTTGCATTCCCTTTCATTATTCTACTATACAACCAACTATTCAACCATTACCATTCGATTCTAGGCCAAGTTTGATCAAAACATGTCATTTTCACCATTTTACAGTAAAAAGGAGCCATTTGTAAACATAGAGGCGTGCACCTCTGAATTATAGAGGCATACGCCTCTGAACCATTGAGGCGTGTGCCTCTAAACCATTGAGGCATGCGCCTCTAAGCCATGGAGGCGTGTGCCTCTACGGTGTGGTGGACGCCTCTGTGACACTGATACCAAGATTTTGTGATTTCACCCCTTCTCAAAGCCTATAAATACATCCTACCTCAATCATATTATGTCACAATCGCCCCTCACATCCAAAAAACTAAAAGACTCTCAAAACCATGTCAGAACACTATCTGAAATTGATCCAACCTGTTCTGCAAAGTTTAGGTGGAGAAGATTAGCAAAAACTGAATCCATTTTATCTTTCTGTCTTCAGGTCTCTTCATTTTTGCAAAATCAACTATCCATTTTTGCACATAGCTGCTCAATTTTGGGACCCAAGGAACCATGTCTTCAGATTTAATAACTTTAAGATTTGCCCCTTGCCTGAAGAGTTTAGAGCAATTCTGGGTTACCCGAATGATTCTTCAAAACAAATTACAATTCCTCCAGTGATTAGGCCAGATGATAGGGCTATTCAACAGCAGATGGCCTGGCTTTTCAACATTCCTCCTTCTTCTCTAGCACATGTCTCAGGAAATGAGATCATTTTTTATTCTTTTCTGAAGGATGTTGTGGCTGTCAATAGCAATGAGGTGTATTGGCCTCGGATGATTGCCTTTTGCTTGTATGTCCAGTTCTTGCTAGTTTCTCCTTCTAGCGACTGTGATCTCAAGATTTTGCAGATTCTTGATCAAGTTGAGTCTAGATTTAACCCTATGCCAGTGATCTTTACTGAGACCCTGATTGGCTTGGATAACTTACCTGTGACATACCGCTTTGCTGAGAGCCCTATCTTGTTGGAGGTATTTTATTATTTTATTTCTTTTTTTTATTTTTTTTTCAGATCAGCTGATTTGAAAGAATGGATGGCCAACAAATGTCGGAGTCCAGTGGATGTGTCCTTGGTGGAATATCAAGCATGTGACTACTAGGATATACACCCATTATGTCCCTCTTACTGGATTGAACTTCTGCTCGTTTTACTACTCGGTTTGACTTTGCTGTCATTATGGAGAGAAGCAGCTAATTGTTGAACCCACGCATGGCATTCAACCTGGTCCTCTGACCTAAAAGTTTATGGAGAATATGTCAGCGACTTGGCCACGCTGCACCATTAAATGAGGCATCTTATTGGATGGAGACATTACCACTGATGATCATTATAATGCTTGGATTCAATTGCAACAGACCGAACAAGATGAATTCGTTAAGAGTCAAAAGGTAAGAGATTTATTTAAGGTTAGCATGCAAGAAACGAGAATGAACAAAAGGAAAAGGAATTAGATTTATTTTCTTCTTTTGCTTCAGCAACTTGATTAGACACAACTTGGTCTTATGTAATATCTTTCCTTTTAGTTAAACTTATTGTAATAAGTATTTAATGCAACATTTGACAGAAATAAAAGCAATTCTCTTCATTTAAATTAAGCACAATTGTACATACAAATCGCTTTTGATATTTCTTCTGTCATTGGATGGCTTATCCTTGTAAGTTTTCCAACCAACTATTTTTATCTTCTCACTCTCCTTTTATCTATCCTTTATTTTTGCCAAGCTGCTCCTTTGCAGAGTTTTTATCTTAGTAGGATTTTTTTTTGACTTTAACTTTTGCCTAGACAGCCTCTTTTGAGGTTTTCTCCCTAACGAGACTTTATAGAAAGCATTTCTTAAGCTTATCTAGGTTGTTGGGATTCCTAAACTCATTCCCTTCCAAATTAGATAAAATAGCTGCACCCTTTGAAATTATCTTCTTCACAAGATAGGGCCCTTCCCAATCCCTCTGAATTTTCCCCTCGGATCAGTAAGAAGTGGCTTTGTGTGTTTCAATACCAATTCTCCCTCTTTTATCTTCCCCGGCTTGATTTTCTTATTGTACGCCTTGGCGATCCTCTTCTGATACAATTGCATATGATACATAACTTTTAATATTTTTTCATCCAATAATGTCAACTGTGCCAATATGCTTTTCACCCATTGGTACTCGGTGATCTTCATTTCTAGTAGGACCTTTAGAGATTGAATTTCCATTTCCACTAGCAGTATCGCTTCACACCCATATACCAATGAATAAGGTGTAATCTCGGTAGATGTTCTTACGGTCATTCAATACCTCCACAATGCAAACTGTAAATATTCAGACCAATCTTTGTATCTCTCTACCATCTTAGCCAGAATCCTTTTGATGTTCTTATTTGCATCTTTGACCGTACCGTTAGCCTGAGGACGATATAGAGATGACCGGTGATGCTCTATCTTATAGTGCTGAAGTAGTACAGCAGTTTTTGATTGAAACTAAACCCCATTGTCGGTCACAATATGATGTGGCAACCCATATCTGCAGATTATATTCCTTTCTATAAACCTTGCCATCTGCTTTGAGCCAACTGAAGTGTACGATTCAGCTTCAACCCACTTGGAAAAGTAATCTACTGCCACCATAATATATCGATGCCTATTTGATGCAACTGGCCTTATTTCTCTGATTATGTCAATTTCTCAAGCTGCAAAAGGCCATGGAGATGTCAACCCTTGAAGTTCCATTAGGGGCAAATGACTAACATCTCCATAAGCTTGACAATTATGGCACTTTTTCATTAATTTGACACAATCCAACTCCATGGTTAACTAGAAGTACCCTTGATGAGCTATCTTCTTTGCCATAACTGTTCCATTCATATGGGGTCCACAAATACCTACATGCACAGCTTCCATAATCGTCTAAGCTTCTTTCTTATCCACACACCGCAAGTGTATCCTAATTGGCATTCTTTTATATAGCATACCATTATGACTGATAAATTGTCTAGATAATATTTTCAAGGACGTCTTCTCTTTCCTATCTACATCCTCGGGAAACTGTCCAGTCTCGAGATACTTCTATAAATTATAAAACCATGGCTTTTCCTGTGGACCCATCAGCATTACCCTCATTTCTTCATAACACGGAGTCCTAGATCTTGCCAAAATTAAGGGCTTCGCTGTAACATGTGCACCATTCTCCCACATTGAGGCTAATATGACCAGAGCATCTACAATTTGATTTTCATCATGAGGGAAATGCACAAATCTACACCACGTAATTGCAAGAGTAACAGTGGCTAAGTGATTCATATAAAGCCTCAACTTATTCTCCTTAACTTCCCATTCCTTAGAAACTTGTTCACTACCAACATCGAGTCTCCATAAACCGTTATTTCTTCTGCCCCCACATCTCATAAAATTTTGAGTCTAAATATACACGCTTCATGCTCTACTTGATTATTTGTTACATCGAACTCCAGCCTTTTTGCCATAGGAATCATTTTGTCCTCCGAAGTGATCAAGATTATCCCGACACTTGCCCCCTTGCTGTTAACCACACCATCGAAGTACAAATGCCATCCTTGTACATCAATGGCTCCTAAATGCCCCATTTTTTATTGTCATCCACATGATTCTGTGCCAAAAAGTCTACGACAGCCCTCCCTTTAATCACTTTTATAGATAAATATTCAATGTCAAATTCTATGAGCAGCACTAACCATCGGGCTAACTTTCCCGTCAGAGAAGGTGTTTGTTGGAGGTATTTTAGAGGATCATGCTTTGATACTGCTTGAATCTTATAGGATTGAAAATAGTGTCGAAGCTTCTTAGTCGCCCATACAACTGATAGCCATGTCTTTTCTATAAAATTATAACTGACTTTATAAGGCAGAAACTTCTTACTCAAGTAATACACAGCATGTTCCACTCTATTCTCATCCTCTTGTGCCAACATTGCCCCCACAGCTTCCTTCTTGATTGCTAAGTATAAAATCAATGGATTTCTTAATCTCAGAGGTTGCAACACAGGTGGCTTCATTAAATAGCTCTTAATAGTCTCAAAAGCTTGCTGGGATCGATCATCCCAAACTACTGGCTGATTCTTTCTAAGGAGCTTGAATATCGATTCACATATGGTAGTCAACTGGGTAATGTACTGCAGACGTCATATGAATCCTCTTACTTCCTTTTCTATTCTCGGTGCTAGCATCTAACTGATGGCTTTTACTTTATCCGGATCAACTTCTATCCCTCTTTTGCTGACTATGTAGCCTAACAAATTACCTGAAGCAACCCCGAATACACACTTCTTCGGATTCAATCTCAAATTGTACTTTTCACCTCTATCCAATAACTTGTCTAGAGCTTCAAAGTGTCCTTATATGGTTGGAGTCCTAACCATTATATCATCCACATACACTTCAATTTTCTTATGGATCATATCATACAGCAGAGTAGTAGCCATTCATTGGTAGGTTGCCCCAACATTCTTTAATCCGAATGGCATAACTAAGTAGCAATAAATTCCCCACTCAGTTATAAACGAGGTTTTCAACTTATCTGCTTCGGCCATCTTAATCTGATTATATCCAGAGAATCCATCCATGAAAGAATACATCGCACTTGAAGCTGCACTATCTACCAGTGTGTCAAATGAGGTAAGGGGAAATCATCCTTCGGATAGGCCTTGTTCAAATCTTAGTAATCAACACACATTTTTTCTCTCCTATATTTCTTTGGCATCGGTACTATATTAGCATGCCATTTTGTGTCATTAACTACCTCAAGGAATCCTACCTTCCACTGTTTCTCAACTTCTTCTTTAATCAGAAGGGCCCATTCTGGTCTCAACCTTCTTCTTTTCTATTTGATTGGTACAATGTGAGGATAAGTAGGGATTTCATATTCTACAATATAACGATCTATCCCTGGAATATCCTCATACCCCAAGCAGATACTTTTTGTCTCTTTATCAATAATTCTCTCATGTTTTTACTCTCATCAGGAGAAAGATCAGAAGCAATTATTATATTTTTGGAATTTTTAATTGTGCGTAAGTTAAATGTAGTAGTTTGATGTTAAATATATGCATAAAATGATCATTATAATAAGCATAACCATTAGATAAGACATCACACAAGTAAGCAAAGTTAGATTTCATTGTATTAACCTTGGAAAAGAATAAATCATCAAGTTCAAACATACTAGCAAGTGAAACATCAAAGCCATCACAAAAGGTATCAATAAAAGAGTTCTGGACAAAGGTCTCCAAGTCCACAATAGCATCCTCACTCTGGCTCGCATCTCCATTCCCTCGGTAGTAATCCATTTACCCTTGAAGTCCTCATTGATAGTAGCATCTTCAGCACCCTTCTTGAGTTCCACAGTAGTAGCAGCAACATCCTTATCCATTATCAGCTCCTCCAGTGTTGATTCATCCATACTCTTCTCACCTAGACACTCCATAAAAATTTCAAACCTAGGGACCTTTCTTCCTTAAGAAACAGAGGCTCAGGCTTCCCTTTATAGGGAATATAATTCCCTTTCTTCATAAATTTTTCCTAAAGTATCCATTCTTCTTCACTATCAGGTCCGTCTTTTTCCCCTTGAAAACCCAGTCTATGCTTCAGAATCTGCAATTTAGCCTCTATAAACTCGGGTGGTCCAGTATGATTCTTTTCCAATCCCAGTTCTGGTATGAAGTTCATTCCTTTCAGGATATTCAATACTCTCTCTTCCATGGAGTCTTCGTAGATCATACAAACCTCAAATCTCGGATTTAGAGGGATTTTCTTTGGGAGCCAACTTCAAAACTGCGATGGTTGCCTCAGATTCAGCTGAAATAGTGACTATCTTCCCTTCGTATGAAAATTTAATCTTCTGATGAAGAGTGGAAAGAACTCCTCCAAGGGGATGGAACCAAGGCCTTCCCAATAGTATAGTAAAAGTGACCGGGATATCAATCACATGGAGGGTGACCCAAGCTTTAATAGGCCCAGTCTTGACCATAGTTCTAAATGTGCCCTCCACTGACTTTTTAGTATCATCATAGGCCTTAATTATCACATCAGTAGGTTACAGATCAGCAGTAGTTAAACCAATCCTTGGAAGTATCTTCAAAGGGCATACGTCATGCCTGACCCATTATCAACCATTACACAGTAAGTCATCTTCCCTTTGATCTAAGCTTTAATAAACAAAGGCTGATAGTGCTCCCTCATTTCTAATGGCAGATTTTCATCAGTGAACATAATTGCCCCCTCAGGATTTTACATTAAAGAACTCACTAACTGTTGAGGGGTTGTGCTGGTATAAACTTTTCTCTCATGTAAGACCTGGACCATAGCATCTTGATGAATCTTAGACTACATCAGAAGTTCCCAGATACTAGACACTATCTTCTCAGGTAGTTCTTTCTTTGGCTCTTCCTTCTCCTCAGACTTAATTTTCTGCTCAAACTCAACCTCTTCCTTGACTGGCTCTTTCTTTTTCTTCTCTTCGGCTGATGCCACATGCTCGGTCACCCATTTCCTTTCTCCTTCCCATACATCAATCTCTTCTTAATTTTTCTCATCATCGGAAGACCAAATATCCAATATGTTTACAAATAGACCCCTCTCATAGGTGGCTTCCGGTTTGATAGGTTGGGTAGGTTCAAGGTTAGGCTCGAGGACGATGAAAGAGTTTAGCACTTGTTCTTCAGTCAATCCAGTGCTAATCAACAGGACATGTTTGTTTAGAGGTGGGGTATTTTAGTAATTTGGCAAAGGGTTTATTTGGATGTTTGGCTTTTTGGTTTTTAGGTCAACTAGTTTTCTAGAGTTAATGAGGTCTTGGATGTCATGTTTAAGGCGGGTGCATTGGTCAGTGTCATGTCTGATTACTTTGTGGTATTTACAAAATAGCTTTGGGTTGGCATTGGGAAATGGGGCCTTAGGTGGTAAAGGGCGAAGGAGTCCTCTCTCAACGAGCTTTTCGAGGACTTTTGAGAGGGTCCTTCCATGATTAGAAAATTTTTTAGGCCAATCAATAGCATTGATTTAGACATTGCTGCTTGGTCCTTCCTTATTCCCAAATCTTCCTCTGAAATATTTCTTTTCTTGAGCCACGTCGCCTTCTTTCTGAACTCCAAACCTATAGAGTTCTTTAAAGTTTATGATTCCCATGTCATTCAGCTTCCTTACAAGCAGTGGAATACACCCATCGATAGCAAGCATTAACTAATCAGATTCAGCTGGTCAGTGTCTCATCTATGCCAGCTCGCCCTTCCATCTGGTTAGATGATTAGAAAAAAACTCATTGAATTTTTGCTTTGTGTTTTGCAGATCTTTCAACGAAACCTCCATCTAAGAGTTCAGCTCATACTATTTTACAAAAGTAGTGCACAATTCTTTCTAATTAGCTTTCACATAAGGATCCAAGGAATAATACCAACAAACTAGTGCACCCTCTAAAGACAATGGAAATTGCTTTACAATTTGAGATTTAGTAAGCTCAATTATTTTCATGTGAGTGATGAATTGCTTCAGGTACAGATGAGGATCTTCTGTACCCGAGTACTTCTTTATATATGGGAACTTAAACTTCTTTGGGAGGGGCTCCTCATTGTCAAAATCCATGTCACTTTAGTCCATCGAAGCATCCATACCCTTATCTCTCATCAGCAGTTGCATCTGGGATCTCATTTTTGCCATCTCCTTAGCCCATGCAGGTTCTTCAAAGATTGCAGCAGCTTAAAATTCTTACCTAGGAGCATCGGTAAGCACCATCTCGAGATCATCATCCCGATCCCTAGGTTTCCCAACTGTAGCTTCACCCTCATCTAGATCAATCGGCTATTTTCTCCTAGTTGTCTGAAGAATTTTACCCATTACTCCCGGATAAAATTCTTAGTATCAGTAGTGATTTCTTCTTTCAATTGTCTCCCAAAGGCTTCCAAACCAGCATTGTCAGACATTATTTTAGTTTTAGTATGTGGAGTAGCTCTAACAAGTGTAGATCTGATCAATCGACCTTCACGAGTGCGTGTCCAAACAGATGATGGAGGATCTATTTTTGCAAGACAAAGGGTTATAAATATGCATGACGTGTATGCATGATATGTAGGTCTTAAGGGTTCAAACAAAAATAAACAAACACATATTTAAGGTCTAAAAAACACAGCCTTCTAACCTTATTCCTCCTACACACGTGTTCAATGGTCAATCTCTTACCTAGAATTTTTAGTCTGGGTTTTAATTACCAACAGGGGATAATAAAACCGATATACATGCATAAGCTCTTGAGACAGAATAAATAGGTAGCATATCTCTTCCATAAAACCAAAGTCCAAGATAATAGGCTATAGTAGAAGGACAAAAGCCCAATCTAAAATGGTTCATCATTATTAGGTTTGGGCTTTATGAATGAGACTACTATATGGCATCAAAACACATGCATTTAAGAGAAGACTTAAAGGTAGTTGCTAGGGCACTACATGAGCTGAGTCTCAGGTAAGGTCAAAGGCTCCCACAGTCTTTTATATACTCCCCTTCCATCTCCCCACTCAAAGGTCTAAACGACGTACTCAATTGTACTCACTGTGAGTGACAATAGCTAAATACTCTACCACCAGGTTTGAATGAAACACAGGCAGCAAAGCAATAACCATTGTCGGGTTATTTGGGACCGTGTGCATAATGTGTAAAAATAGTGTAGTGAATGCAAATGCAGAAGGAATAACTAGATAATTAAAAAAATAAAACACAGAACACTGGCATAAGTTTCTCTATTACCAGTGGAGTCGTCACTGTAGGCGACGGGGTTCAACGTGAGCCTAAGTGTCTGGCAACCACGGCATTGTAGTGCTCAGGGCCTACTAGGAATACAACTTTAGGCCTTTTTACAGGCTTTGGTTGGAGTTGGGAGTGGCCACCATGATGAAACTCGGGACACTTTTACAGCAATTGGATTCTACGAAGGAAGTTCAACAGCCGTCTTCAAAGATTGGGTCCAGAAACTAAGTATGGGCTTTTTGAATGGTCCACCCGACCTTGCGATCGGCATCCATTTATGTTTTATATTTTATTATTTTTAATTATTCCTTTAATTACATATGAGTGGTTGTTTTAATTCAAATAATTTTCAAATTTTACAATTAGGTCCAAGTTTGATTATTAGTCCAATTTCATGCAATTTAACATTCATTCACCATCCATAATCAATAAAAATAACCAAAATTAACAATAAACACAATGAAATAGGGGAGGAGAAATGAATTACACCTCTTTTTAAGTAAATAATATAAAAAAAAAATAAAACATACAAAGAAATAGGGGGAGGAGAAATAAATTACATTCCGGTTACAAAAATAGTTAAAGGAAAGCAAGTAAACAAAATTCAAAATTAAAATTAGAATAATGGAAATGATCTATTATAGACATGTTCTGCCACCACAAGAATCGATTATATCTCTAAAAGAAAATAACAAAGAAATTATGAAGAAAAGCAAGAAAGTAAAAAAAATAAATAAAAACTATTCTGGACATAGAGGCATGTGCCTCTATGTCACAGAGGCATGCACCTCTGTGAAGGTGGGGCGTGCATCTCTATGCACAACGTCGCCCTATGAATATAACAATCATAAAATTTAAATGAACAGACAATATGAAGAAGCGTACGCCTCCGTAAACTAAGGGCGTGTGTCTCTGATATAGAGACTTTGTGATTAGCTACATCATAAATTCAACTTATAATGGGAATTATAGGTTTCATCAATTAACTCCCTAATAGCAAGAATACTATAATAAGTTGAATTAGAAGAAAACTAGAAATTACTAATTTAATCCATAAATTTGGATCGTTCAAAGATTGAAGTAAGAAGATAGATGCTACTTAACCCTTTTACCAACAAGGATAAAGATACTAAGATAGACTTTGAATTTCCTCTTATGCCACAAATAAGAAAGTTTGATAAATAACAAGAAAATAAAGATTTAGATTTTAACACCACAAGCTAGAATAAATCTTGATAAGTCACAAAGTTCATGCAAGAAATTAAAGACAAAATTCCTCATAATAAAACTCAAACAAAGTTATAATTCATATATCAAATTCAATCATGCTTACAAAATAAAAAATGACTTGTTTATATAGAGTACAAGTCCATGCACACACTACTAAAATAGACTCACATACATAGGATTACATTAGCTCTTAATGGCCTTAATAACCACTACCTATATTAATAGCCATTGATTGTCATTAATTGCCCCACTAATATGAAGAAGGTGGCTA
>CATIWO010140880.1:0-10838 GCA_949673435.1 Macaranga tanarius | reverse complement strand
ACTGACTACTCAGCATCAATTATAATTAAAATATTTAGTAAATTTATTTAAAACTACTACTTGTATTAATAAACCTAAATAACTTTAAAATATTTACATGATTTAATAATAAAAGTTACAAAATTATTTGTTGGCAAATTAGTTTCAATATTAAGTAAATACAATTTTAAATTATTAGTATTATAAAAATAACACATAATGATTTTGATGTAGATTAGTATTAGTCTTAAGTAAATATAATTAAAAAACTATATATGATAAACTATAAAATTTTATAGTATAAATTAGTATCAATATTAGATATTAATATCAAGTAAATATAATTTTTACTAAAAAATATAATTTTAAATATGAAAGTAATTATAATATGGGTAAAAATTAAGTAAATGTTTTGTAATGCTAATCTAATATTAAATAAATATTAATATTTTTTTTGAAACAAGTAAATATTAATATTAAATAAAATCATTTAAATATTATATTATTAAATATAGCATATAATAAATACAAACACAACCCTAGTCAACCCTAATCACTTTGTTTCTTCTACTTCTGAGTTTTGGCCATCTCCTTTCCTAAAATCTCTTCTTCTTCCTCATTTTCTTTTTGCTCTTTTTTTTTTCTTTTTATTTTTAGACTCCATGCAAACTCCACCAGTTCTTAGGGCCACCACTCAGCTTAATTTTTTTTGCTTGTTGTTTGACCCTAAATATGAAGCCACCGCCGCCTCAATGAACGGTCACTCCTTTTCTTGCCGCTTCTACCACCGCCGCTGACGCCTTTGGCTTTTTGCTATGGCTTGATTTGTCTTAAATACAACTAAATCTGTGGTATTAGCAAGTTCAGAAAGATTATTTGGCATATTTATAGATATTTTTTGGTTGTTGTAATAAGCTGTAGTGATGCAATTTTTTGAAAAGTTTCAATTTTTAGTTAAAATCTTCATCTCTTTTTTTTAGATTTTAGGCTTTGGATAGGCTAAAGATGTTCAATTTTATGATGATTTTGGTTGCATCAGAAATTTTTATTAGATTACTATATTTTTGGTTAAAGGTTTTGTTGAATTGTATGGGTTAATTTCTAGAAGTTTCATATTTTTGAGTTTGTTGGCTTTTTCTGTGACACTCCTCCCCACCGACACTCACGTCGGATAGGTTTACAATTTAGACTGTCCAGCACGGAGTAGCAGCGTGGAAATGTACTACTTCTAAGGTTATATCAATAAAGCTATCCAGATGGATTGGTTTGTAAACGGGGTTAATATCATGTATATTTCTCAATTATATTTTAATACTATTTACTGAGCTTATTTGTTTAATAACAATACAAAATAATATATATACTTAATATTCTCCAAACAACATAAGAATAGACAACAAGATTGTACATATACAATTTAACCAGTAAAACACTAATACTAAAAAACATAATATACATACATATACAAAATAATATACAAGATCAGTGTTCAGCGGCGAGGGGAAAAACTAGAAAAAAGGGTTAAAAAAATATACAACAATATACATAAAATGGGTCTAAAGCCCTATCAAATCCCTAGAAAAAGGTAGTCTAGCTACCCTATGATGTGCTACCCACATATTTACCCAAAAATAGTAGCAACAAATCCTAAAGCTAACCCTTTACCGGTAAAAAGGACATAACATCAGCAGTGTTAGATACAACTAAGTCCAAGTCATGGTGACCTGGATTCCAACATGTATCTCATAGGCAGTGGAAATGACTATCAGACAACTGTTTTTGATCGTACTAGTGCGGTAGTCAGTGGCTATAGGGTCTACAAAAACTCAAAAAGAAAGCTCAGCGTCGGGATCATGTCTAATGTAGTACAAGACCATCGTCTCGTCTCCATGCACATCTAGTATTTGGGCTACCCACATGATCGCTATTATTCTATACAGTATATACAATAGCTAAGCTGAAAACAAAACAGTTTTACAAGAGAGAGTGATGAGTATTTCTATGTGAAACACTTAGTGAATGAACTAAATTAACACTCTCGATAGTGTAAATAATAACATTTTAAATGACAATAAAATTAATATAAAATCAATCAACGTAAACAGTTTAATGATAACTATATTTTAAAAGTCAAACAACATATATTTTCTTGGTTTCTGATGGCTTCGGAAGGGTGAGTTTGTGACACTTCTCCCCACCGGTACCCACGTAGGACAGATTTACAATCCGGACTGTCCATCACAGAGTAACAGCGTGGAAAGGTATCACTTCTAATAAGAACCTAAGAAAATATCCAAATGGACTGGTTTAATAAATGGGGTTAAGATCATTTGTTTCACATGAATAATATCTTAATAACATCCTCAAGGTTATTTAGTGTACACATATATACATTATATTATACAAAGTTAATATATAATGTACACATATATACATTATATTATACAAAGTTAGTGTTCAGCGGTGAGGGAAAAAACTAGCGAAAAATGGCTAGCAAAAATATATACAATAAGATACAAACAAAGGATCATATCCCTAACAAATCCCTAGAAAAGGTAGTCTAACTATCCTAAGATGTGCTACCCACATACATACCCAAAAACAGTAGTAACTATTCTAAACCTCAACCCTCTACCGATAAAAAGTGCATCACTTCAGCAACATCTACAACGACTAAGTCCAAGTCATATTGACCCGGACTTCAACTTGTGTCTCATAGATAACGAAAATGACAGTCAGACAACTATTCGAAAAGTCATTTCTGATGGTACTAGTACAGTAGTCAGTGGCTATGGGGTCTATGAAAACTTAAAAAGATAGCTCAGTATCGGAATCATATCTAATATAATATAGGACCATCGTCTATTCTCCATGTACGTCAAGAGACTGGGCAACCCATAAGATTGCCATTATTGAATACAATATGTACAATAGTTAAGCTGAAAATAAAACAGTTTTACAAAAGAGAGTGGTGAGTATTTCTATGTGAAACACTCAGTGAATGAATGAAATAAACACTCTCGATAGCTTAAAATAATAACATTTCAAATAACAATAAAAGTAATATAAAATCAATTCATATAAACAGTTAAACGATAATTGTAAATCAAAGAGTCAAACAATAAATATTCAAATCATATGAATCAAATAATGTTGATTCCTTTAAATAAAATAATCAAATCACAGGTAACTCTTAAAAATAATATATAATTAGATTACTGTCAATATAGTGGGTACCAATCAGTATATTGAAGATTCGGGCCAGGTATTATACCATAATCATAAATCATATAAGTAGCCAAAAAGCTTATCACTATATCCTGGATACAGAAAATAACATGAGTTACTATCTCCTAGACACAGTTTTACATTTCACTAAACTCTGCTGTACTCTAGGCACGGTCTTACTACAATCTTTTAATGATCAAATACTCAAGATCATTCAAATAATATAATTTTTCAATTTAATCTTGGTCTCAGCTAGGTAAAACACTATAAACATATTACAGTACTTAAATTTAGTTTAGAAATAAGTTTTTCATTTAAAATAGATTGAGAAATTACTTAAAATTACATAGGGGCACCGTTAAAATTTCGAAGAGGCACCGTCCTCCGTCATAGAGGCACCGCCACCTCATCACAGAGGCACTCGCCTCTTCTTCAGGCAGAGGCACATGCCTCTATACCATAGAGGCGCCACCCCTAGGGCCTCAATGGGCTGAGGCGCAAGCCTCTGCACTGAAGCGTCGCCTTTCCATTTCAAACTAACGTACATATTTTTAAATTTTTACAAAATCATTTAAATTCAAATTTATTCAAATGTCCAAAAGTTTAATCAAATCAATAAAATAATTAAAGAAAATTATGGAGTTTTGAAGAGAATAATTCACTCACCTACATTGTCGGTTTCTCCCTCTCACCTCTAGCTTATATGCAACTTATAGACGAATAAACAAAACTTCGTTTGTTTTCCTTATTTTGCTTTGCCTTTCTTCTGTCCAAATTCCATTTTTTTCTTTTTTGTGGGAAAAATGGTACCATTTTCTTTTTTGTTTCGCCATGGGAGGGCTGAGTCACCTCCTTCCTTCTCCCATGGCCAACTCGTCCATCTTTATCATTTTTTTTTGATTTGCAGAAGATGGTGGTTAAAGTCAAATTATGAATATGTCCTCGAACTTAATTATTTTTAATTAAGTCCTTCAAATTAAACTTATTTTCTATACAGTCTAGTCCTAACTAAATATGGTATTAAATATTCGGGTACGGACCTAACAATTCTCCTCCACTTATAAAATTTCATCCTAGAACTTGAAGAATGCTAATATCCTCAACTAACTTGGGATATAAATACTTACAGGTACCGATGTCGCATATCTTTCTCATGTTCCCACGTGGCTTCACCACGAGGGTGATTTTTCTATAGTACTTTGACTAGTGGAACAATCTTGTTACAGTATCTTCTGATCTTTAACTATGATCGACACTGGTTCTTTCTCGTAGCTCAAATTTTCCTTTAGTTCCACCGGTTATTCTCGTAGTATGTGTGAAGGATCACTTCTGTATCTTCTCAGCATCGATATATAGAAAACATCATGGATTTCAGATATATTTGGGGGTAGTGCTAATTGATAAGCTGCTGGCCTAATACGTTCAATTACCTCATATGGTCCTATAAATCTCGGGCTTAGCTTGCCGTGCTTGCCAAATCTTAACACTCCTCTCTACGGAGATATTTTCAGAAATACTTTCTCTCCTACATTATATTCAATGTTGGCTCGTTTCAAGGTAGCATAACTTCTTTATCTATCCTGAGCTATTTCAAAGTTCACTTGGACTATACGAAGATTTTCTGTGGTCATCTGTACCAGCTCTGGTCCTAGCAACTTCCTTTCTCTAACTTCCTTCCAAAAAATAGGGGTTCTACATTTCCTCCCATAAAGTGCTTCGAATGCTGCCATATCAATGATACTCTGATAGCTATTGCTATAAGCGAATTCCATTAATGGCATTTGCTTATGTCAATTACCTCCAAATTCCAAAGCATTTGCTCTGAGCATATCTTCCAAAATTTAGATGGTACATTCTGATTGACCATCCGTTTGAGGGTGAAATGTTGTACTAAATTTTAATTTACTACCCAACGCTTCTTACAAACTCGACCAAAAATGTGAAGTAAATATTGGATCTCGATCTGACATGATCGACACTGGAGATCTATGCAATCTCACGATATCTTTCACATACAGTTCTGCTAGTTTATTCAAACTGTAGTTAGTCTTAACCGGTAAGAAATGTGCCAACTTCGTTAATCGATGTATGATTACCTAAATAGCATCATGTCCTTGTTGGGTTTTTGGCAAACCTATCATAAAATCTATTGTGATATGTTCCCATTTCTATTCAGGAATCGGTAAAGATTGCAATAATTCTGTGGGATGTTTGTGTTCAGCCTTCACTTGCTGACACGTCAAACATTTGGATACCAACTATGCCACATTACTTTTCATTCCTTTCTACCAATAGTTTTTTTTCAACGTTCTATATATCTTCGTACTTGCTAGTTGCATAGCATACGCCGAATAATATGCCTTTTCTATTATTTCTGGCCTTAACTCTTTTACATTTGACATATACAATCAGTTTCCAAACTTTAAAATTCCTTCTTTACTACAACTTAATTCTTTCACCCTTCCATTTATAACATCTTTACGCAGCCTTTTTGCTTCCTCATCCATTTGTTGTGTAACTTCAATTCTTTCTATTAAAATCAGCCTCACCTTCAAAGTATCTAACATTCCTTTGGAGGAATCTACCTTAACTTCAACATATAGCTTTCTCAACTCAATCAATAGTGGCATTCTAACCGTGCAGATATGATATAAATTACCACCCGATTTTTAGCTCAGTGCGTCCTCGACCATATTAGCTTTTGTTGGGTGGTATTCAATTATGCACTCTTAATCTTTCAATAGTTCCACCCAATATCTTTGTCTCAAATTTAACTCCTTTTGAGTTAAAATATACTTCAGGCTCTTATGATCTGTAAATATTTGACAGGTGACTCTGTACAGATAATGTCTCTACATCTTTAATGCGAACACTACTGCTGCTAATTCTAGGTCATGTGTGGGATAGTTCTGTTCATGTGGTCTTAGTTGTCTTGATACATATGCTATAACCTTTCCATCTTATATCAATACATGGTTTTACTTTAAAGCATCACTATAAACTACATAACGACCTTATTTAAGTAGGTAATGTCAATATCGCTGCCGTAACTAATTTCTCCTTTAAAACTTTAAAACTCCATTGGCATTCCGAACATCACATAAACTTCACATTTTTCCTTAGTAACTTTGCAATGGTGATGCGATAATTGAGAAAACTTGTACAAATCATCGATAGTAGCTTGCCAATCCTAGGAAACTTCATATTTTCATTACATTTCTTAGTGGCTCCCAATTAACGATTGTTGCAATTTTGCTGGGGTTCATGTACACTCCTTCAGCAGATATCACGTGTTCAAAAAATGTAATTTTGTCTGACCAAAATTCACATTTTGCTAAACTTCGCGTAAAGCTATTTAACTCTCAAAATCTCCAATATCATCCTCAGGTATCCTTCATGTTCCTTCTTTATCTTTAAGTACACCAGTATATTGTCAATGAACACGATCATGAACTTGTCTAAATACAGTTTGAATACGCAACTTATTAGGTCCATAAATATAGCTGGTGCATTCGTAAATTTGAACGGTATAATAAGAAATTCGTAGTGTCCATACTTTATTCTAAACACAGTCTTGGATACATCAGATTCCTTGATCTTCAACTGGTTATAATCAGAGTGCAAATCAATCTTCAAAAACACTTTTGCCTCTTGTAGTTGATCAAATAAATCCTCTATCCTTGGTAAGGGATATTTATTCTGGATTGTGACCTTATTCAGCTGTCTATAATCTATACATAGCTGAAGAGATCCATCCTTCTTCTTTATAAATAATACGGGTGCTCCCCAAGTTGAAAAGCTCGGTCAGAGAAATATTTTATCCAACAGTTCTTGCAATTGCATTTTCAGTTCCTTTAATTTTGCTGGAGCCATCTTATACGACAATTGCGATATAGGAGCTATTCCAGGTATGAGTTCAATTTCAAACTCAATCTCCCTTTCTCGTGGTAATCCTGGTAAATCTTCAGGAAACACGTCCTCGAACTCGTTCACTACCGGTAATTCTTTCAATTTCACACCTTCTTTCTGATCTTCAATTACTGAGGCTAGATAGGCTTCATATCCTTTTCTAAGATATTTCTCAACCTTCATCATTGAGATTATCTTAATAGGATTCTGCCTATCTCCTCCGATAAATACTATCTTCTTTCCATCTTCTCTTTCTAATTATACTTGTCTTTTAAAGTAATTTATATTAGCTCGGTAATGGCTAAACCTATCTATTTCGAGTATAGCATTAAATTCATTAAGGTGTAGGGGTATAAAATTCCATTTTATTTTACCCCCATCAATTTCTATCGAAATATTTCTACACACCTTCTTGCATACTACACACATACCTATGGGCATACTTACTATCACAGGTTCATTTAAATCATCCATTCTAAGTTTACCACGTATCACAAAAGTTGACGATAAGAACGAAAATGTAGTGCTAGGGTCAATAAGTATACATGCCAACTTACCATTGATATGTGCCTTGCCAACTATTACGTCTGGAGACTTCTTTGCCTCCTTTTCCATAACAGCATAAACCTTTGCCTATTGTACACCTTTAACTATAGTACTTGGCTCTCCCGGTTGGTTTTGATGAGATTTTTTTGCTTCTATTCCTCTCGAGTTGTGTTTGCAGGCCTTTCTGCTCAAGTCACTCTCCTACCTCACTCACTTTGAGGAGCATAAGATGCTTGTACCGAAGGTTCTTCGGGTGGTACTTTCGTATAACTTCTGGCATAATGTCCGACTTTATTACACCAGAAGTATCTAACTTCCAACTGACCATACATTCCTGAATGATTCTTATTACATACATTGCACCATAGTAATGCGTCTTTTCCCTACGTGCCAAATCTAGCACCGGTTTATCCTGATGGTTTCACCTGTTGCCTAACCGACATCTGACTTCCCTGAGGTTAGTTTTCACCTCCCGTTCTTACATTACTTTTGGAATAAAGAAAGAATCTCTATCATCGATCCTCGATCCTCATTCCTTCTCCATGGCTGTCGTGATGATTCAGGTTGTTGATTTTGTTGGGTCTGAGTCAAAGCTTCAAATTCTTTATCTAGCTTTTTTTGTTCTATTGCTTTCTCAACCCAGCCTCGAAAAGTAGTTCCAGCATACAAATTCAGTTTTCCTCTTAAGGATATATGTAAATCCTCTCGAAACTTCTTACTTTTTTTCTCTTCAGTAGGGTAAATGTTCTTGGCGTATTTATATAAGTCTTCAAAGTTATCAACATATTCTCTCACCATCATTAATCCTTAAGTCAGATTGATAAATGTAGCCAACTTCTCTTTTTGATAATTTTCAGTCAAATATTCCCTATAGAATTCTTCCTGAAATACCTGCTAATTCAGAGCTTCTCCATAGAGATTTTGAATTTGAGTTAGCCAATCATCAACTTTATCAAACATAAACCCATAAATATTACTTATCTTTTCTGCATTTACTGAGCTGTAAGGTTATAAAAGCTTTTTCTACGGTTTTGATTCATTTATCAGCCTGATCTAGATTTAATGTACTGTAGAAATCATATGCTCCATATTTCTTTGCATGCTCGATTATGTCTCCGAGCCTCTTATACTTTTTCCTATCTTTTTCTGCCATTGCCGTGGCCATAGTTCATGCCAATTTCACAGCATCCATATACATCATTAGTGGCACTGTATTAGCTTTATTTCCATGTACAGGCTGTTGTGACTGTCCATTATGTGCTCACCTTGGTACGTTAAAATTCAATATCATCGTGCTCGACATCGAACTACTTTGCTCACTCTTAGCACCATATGCCTGTCCATCACTCCTTTCATTGCTCACAGAGGCTTCTAATGGTGTTCTATTTCGTAGTATATCTCTGCTTCTATTCATATGTTCTACCCTTTCCACTATATCCATCCTATCTCTCTGGGCACCTCGGCCTCACGATCTACCTTAAGCACCTAAACTACCTCTCCTAGTTCTTGCCATTACTTAACTTCCTACAATTTAAGATCAACTCATTCAGTACTCTTAAATCATCACATCTTACATTATCAATCATTACTATTCATTCATCATATAAATTTCTTCCAAGTCTTAAATTTCATAGCCTAAGCTTTAAAAGTTATTGATAATACCATTTCCATAATCTGAGTTTCAAATCAATAATATTCTTAATTTTATAATCTAAACTTCTAAAACCTAGGCTCTGATACCAAAAATTATGACACCCCACCCCACCGGCACCCACGTAGGACAAATTCATAATCTAGACTGTCCATCATAGAGTAACAGCGTGGAAAGATATCACTTCTAATAAGAACCTAAGAAACTATCCAAATGGAATGGTTTAATAAATGGGGTTAATATCATTTGTTTCACTTAAATAATATCTTAATAACATCCTCAAAGTTATTTGCTAATTTGGTATATTGATTATTGCTTAATATCAATGCTAAAACTTATATACATCACAATCACTAATTAAAATAGGACATAAGTGATAATATAAGGAACAAACTTAACAACAGAACACCATAATTGAAAATAATGTACACGTATATACATTATATTATACAAAGTTAATGTTCAGAAGTGAGGGAAAAAATTAGAGAAAAAGGGCTGGTAAAAATATATACAATAAGATACAAACAAAGGATTATAGCCATAATAAATTCTTAAAAAAGGTAGTCTACCTATCCTAGGATGTGCTACCTACATATATACCCAAAAACAGTAGTAACTATCCTAAACCTCAACCCTTTACCTGTAAAAAGTGCATCACTTCAACAATATTTGCAACGACTAAGTCCAGGTCATAGTGACCCAGACTCTAACCTGTGTCTCATAGGCAACGAAAATGACTGTCAGACAACCATTTGAAAAGTCATTTCTGATGGTACTAGTACGATAGTCAGTAGCTATGGGGTCTATGAAAACTTGAAAAGATAGCTCAACATTGGGATTATGTCTAATATAATACAGGACCATCGTCTGTTCTCCATGTACGTCAAGAGACTAGGTAACCCACATGATCGCCATTATTCAATACTATATGTACAATAGCTAAGCTGAAAGCAAAACAGTTTTACAAAAGAAAGTGGTGAGTATTTCTATGTGAAATACTCAATGAATGAATAAAATAAACACTCTCGATAACTCAAAATAATTACATTTCAAATAACAATAAAAGTAATATAAAATCAATTCATATAAACAGTTAAACAATAACTGTAAATCAAAGAGTTAAACAACAAATATTCAAATCATATGAATCAAATAACATTTATTCCTTTAAACAATATAATCAAATCATAGTTGAATCTTAATAACAGTATATAATTAGATTACTGTCAATATGGTGGGTACCAATCAGTACCTTGAAGGTTCGAACCAGGTACGAGGGTGTCGAGTCGGATGGAGTATAAGATGCAACAATATTTTGAACGGTGTGGACATCATATTGAGTCTCCACGTCCATCACCATCCGAAGATTAAGGGAGTTTTTCTTTCTTCCTACTTTTGCATTTCATGATTCACATTGGGGACAATGTGTATTTTAAGTGTGGGGGAAGGGAATTTGACATGTTTTACTAGTTATTATGCATGTTAGGTTGTTTCGTTTATGTTAGTGTTATGTTTTAGTATGCAT